>JAKKIB010000093.1:0-23916 GCA_023089585.1 Melophagus ovinus
AAACGTTAACTCGAACTGATTTGAACTTAACATGATCTTAAACTTGAACTTGAACTCGAAATTGAATTCGAAATTACTCGAATTTGAATTCGGACTCAAGCGAAACTGAATTTGAACTTGAACTTGAACTCGAACTTGAACTCGAATTTGGAATTTGAATTCGAATTGAATTCCAACTTGAACTCGAACTTGCAAATGAACTTGAACTCGAACTAGGACTTGAACTCAAACTAGAACTTGAACTCGAACTGACCTGAACTTTAATTTAAAGTTTGAACTTGAACTTGAACTTGAACTCGACCTTAACTCGAACTTGATCTCGAACTTAATAAGCCTTGAAATTGAACTCGAATTTGAACTCGAAACTTAAATTGAATTCGAAGTGACCTGAACTTGAGTTTAAATTTTACTCGAACTGATTTGACTTAAACTTGAACTTGAACTGGAACTTGAATTTGAAGATGAACTCGAACTTGAATTTACCTTGAAAACTTGAACTGGAACTTGATTCGAACTTGAACTCGAACTAGAACTTGAACTCGAAATTGAATTCGAAATTATACTCGAAACTTGAATTCGGACTAAACGGACTTGAACTTGAACTTGAATTTGAACTCGAACTTGAACTCGAACTTGAACTCGAATTTGAATTCCAACTTGAACTCCAACTTGAATTTGGAATTGAACTCGAACTTTAATCGAACTTGAACTCAAACTCGAACTTGAACTTGGACTCGAACTTGAACTTGAACTTTAACACGAACTTACTGAACTTGAACATGAACTCGAATTGAACTTGACTGAACTCGACATTGAACTTCAACGCGAAATTGAACTCAAACTGATCTTAACTTGAACTTGAACTCGAAATTAAACTCAAATTGAATTCGAATTTGAACTTCGGGAACTTGAAGTTGGACTCGAACTGACAGGAAATTAACTTAAACTTGAACTGGAACTTGAAGTCGAAATGAACTCGAACTTGAACCAAACTTGAATTTGCGGTTGAACTTGAACTCGTACTTGAAATCGAAAATTGAACTTCGGACTAGAACTTGAATTCGAAGTGACTGAACTTGAGCTTAAACTTTAACTCGAACTAATTTGAACTTAAACTTGAACTTGAACCCTAACTTGAATTCGTACTTGAACTCGAACTTGAACTCGAGGACCTGAAATTGAACTTGAACTTGAACTGGAACTTGAATTTTAAACTTGAACTCCAACTTGAACTTCACTGAACTCGAACTTGAACTTGACCGAACTTGAACTTGGACTCGAACTGACTTGAACTTGAACTTATACCTTAATTCGAACAGTTGAATTTAAACCGGAACTTGAACTCCAACTGATTTGAACTTGAACTTGAACTTGAACTCGAACTAGAAATTAGAGTTGAACTGAACTTGAACAGATTTTGAACTCGAACTTGAACTTGAACTGAATTTGAAACTTTTATTTCAACTTGACTTGAACTCGAACTTGAAACTTGTACTTGAACTCGAACTTGAACTCGAACTTGAACTTGAACTTAAACTCGAATTGACCTGAACTTGAACATGAACCCGAATTTGAACTTGACATTGAACTCGAACTGATCGGAACTTAAAACTTGAACTTGAGCTTGAACGTGAACTTAAACTCGAACTTGAATTAGAATTTGAACTCGAAATTGAACTTCAACGCGAAAATTAAAGTCGAACTGATCTGAACTTGAACTTGAACTTGGACTCGAACTTTACTGGAACTTGAAGTCGATCTTGAACTCAAACTTGAAGTTGGACTCGAACTGACCTTGAACTTGAGCTTAAACTTGAACTTGAATTTGAAGTCGAACATAAACTCGAACATGAACTCGGACTTGAACTCAAACTGTCAATCGAAACTACCACTCAAATTTAGAACTTGAATTCGAAGTGACCTGAACTTGAGCTTAAACTTTAACTCGAACTGGTTTGATCTTAAACAGGAATTGAACTCAAATTGAATTCGAAATTAAACTGGAACTTGAATTCGAACTCAAACGGACTTGAACTCGAACTTGACGTCGAACTTGAACACGAACTTGAATTCTAACATGAACTCGAACTTGAATTTGAACTTGAACTCGAAATTTAACTCGAACTTGAACTCGAAATTGAACTTGAACTCGAACCTGAAATTGGACTTCAAGTTCCAGTTTAACTTCAGATCAGTTCAAGAAAAAGTTCAAGTTCTAGTTCGAGTTAAAATTCAAGGCCAATTCAATTTCGAGTTCAATTTCGAATTCAAGTTCGAGTTCAAGTTTAAGTCCAAGTTCAGATCAGTTCGAGTTCAAGTTCAAGTTTAAGTTCAAATCAGTCGAGTTTAAAGTTTATGTTCATGTTCAGGCCACTTCGACTTCAAGTTCTAGTTCGAGTTTAAGTTCGAATTCAAGTTCGATTTCAAGTTCAAGTTCAAGTTCAAGTTTAAGTTCAATTTAGGTAAGTTCGAGTCAACTCCCAAATTCGAGTTTAAGTTCGAATTCAAGTTTGAGTTTAAGTTCGAGTTCAATTTCAAATTCAAGCTAGAGTTCAATTTCGATTCAAGTTCGAGTTCAAGTTCAAGGCAAATTCAAGTTCGAGTTCAATCCTACTTCATGTTCGAGTTTATGTACAACTTCAAATTCAATTTCAAGGTCAAGTTTAAGTTCAAGTTCAGGTTAGTTCGAGCCCAACTTCAAGTTCGAGTTCAAGTTAGAATTCAAGTTAGAGTTCAAGTTCGAGTTCAATTTCAAGTTCAAGTCAGGTCGTGTTGAGTCCGAATACAAGTTCGAGTTTAATTTCGAATTTAATTTCGAGTTCAAGATCAACTTTAAGTTCTCATCAGTTCGAGTAAAAATTAAGCTCAAGTTCAGGTCACTTCGAACTCAAGTTCTAGTTGGAGTTCAATTTCGATTTCGAGTACGATTTCAAGTTCAGGGCAAATTCAAGTTCGAGTTCAAGTCCGAGTTCATATTCGAGTTTATATTCGACTTCAAGTTCAAGTTCAAGTTCAAGTTTAAGTTCAAGATCAGGTCAGTTCAAGTTCAAGTTCAATTTCAAGTTCGAGATTCACATTCTTGTTTAAATTCGAGTTCAAGTTCGATCAGATCAATTAAGATCAATTCGAGTTCAAGTTCAAGTTTAAGTTCAAATTATTTCGAGTTAAAGTTTAAGCTCAAGTTTAGGTCACTTCGATTCAAGTTCTAGTTCGAGTTCAAGTTCGAATTCAAGTTCGAGTTCATGTTCAAGGTAAATTCAAGTTCGAGTTCATCTTCAAATTCAAGTTCGAGTTCAAGTTCAAGTTTAAGTTCAAATCAGTTCGAGTTAAATTAAAGCTCAAGTTTAGGTCACTTCGAATTCCAAGTTCAAATTCGATTTCAAGTTCGAGTTCAAGTTCAACGCATATTCAAGTTAGAGTTCAAGTTCAAGTTAAAGGTTAAGTTTAGTCCAAGTTCAAGTTTAAGTTCAAATTCAGGTCAGTTCGAGTCAAAGTTCAAGTTCGAATTCAAGTCCGATTTCGAGTTCAAGTTCATTTTCAAGTTTGAGTTCAAGTTGGAATTTCAAGTTCGAGTTTAAGTTGGAATTCAAGTTCGAATTCAAGTTCGAGTTCAAGTTCGAGTTCAAGTTCGAGTTCAAGTTCAAATTCAAGTTCAGTCCGTTTGAGTCCGAATTAAAATTCGAGTGTAATTTCGAATTCAATTTCGAGTTCAAGTTTAAGTTTAAGTTCAAATCAGTTCGAGGTTAAAGTTTAAGCTCAAGTTTAAGTCAAGTTCTAATTCAAGTTCAATTTTGGTGTCAAGTTCGAGTACAAGTTCAAGGCAAATTCAAGTTCGAGTTCAAGTCCTACTTCATGTTCAAGTTTATGTTCAACTTCAAGTTCAATTTAAAGGTCAAGTTTAAGTTCAAGTTCAGGTCAGTTCGAGCCCAACTTCAAGTTCGAGTTCAAGATCGAATTCAACTTCGAGTTAAATTTCGAGTTCAAGTTGGAATTCAAGTTCGAGTCATGTTGGAATTCAAGTGCGTGTACAAGTTCGAGTTCAAATTCGAGTTCAAGTTCAAGTTCAAATACAGGTCCGTTTGAGTCCAAATTCAAATTGGAGTTTCATTTCGAATTCAGTTTCGAGTTCAAGTTCTAGTTTAAGTTCAAATCAGTCGAGTTAAAGTTTAAGCTCAAGTTCAGGTCACTTCAAATTCGAGTTCTAATTCGAGTTCAATTTCGATTTTAAGTTCAAGTTCAAGTTCAAGGAAAATTCAAGTTCGAGTTCAAGTCCGAGTTCATGTTCGAGTTTATGTTCGACTTCAAGTTCAAGTTCAAGTTTAAGGTTCAAGTTCAGGTCAGTTCGAGTCAAACTTCAAGTTCGAGTTCAAGTTCGAATTCAAGTTTGATTAAAGTTCGAGTTCAAGTTCAACTTCAGAACAGTTCGAGATTAATTTCGCGTTGAAGTTCAATTTCGAGTTCAAGTTCAAATTCAAGTTCGAGTTCAAATTCAAGCTCAAGTTCAAGTTTAAATTCAGATCAGTTCGAGTTAAATGTCAAGTTCAAGTTCAATTTCTAGTTTGAGTTCAAGTTGAGTTTAAGTTCGAGTTCAAGTTTGTTCAGATCAGTTCGAGTTCAAGTTCTAGTTTAAATTAAATTATTTCGACGTAAAGTTTAAGCTCAAGTTCACGTCACTTCCAATTCAAGTTCTAGTTCGAGTTCAAGTTCGAATTCAAGTCCGAGTTGAAGTTCAAGGCAAATTCAAGTTCGAGTTCAAGTTCAGTTTAAGTTCAAATCAGTTCGAGTTAAATTTAAGCTCAAGTTCAGGTCACTTCGAATTCAAGTTCAAGTTCGAGTTCAAGTTCGAGTTTAAGTTTAGTTCAAGGCAAATTCAAGTTCGAGTTCAAGTTCGAGCTAAAGGTCGAGTTCAAGTTCAATTTCAAGTTTAAGTTCAAGTTCAGGTCAGTTCGAGTCCAATTTCAGGTTCGAGTTCAAGTTCGAGTTCAAGTTCAAGGCAAATTCAAGTTCGAGTTCAAGTTCGAGTTTAAAGGTCGAGTTCAAGTTCAAATTTAAGTTTAAGTTCAGGTCACTTCGATCCAAGTTCAAGTTCGAGTTCAAGTTCGAGTTAAATTTCGAGTTCAAGTTCAAATTCAAGTTCGAGTTCAAGTTGAATTCAAGTTCGATATTTCAAGTTAGAGTTCAAGTTCGAGTTCAGTTCAAGTTCAAGTTCAGGTCCGTTTGAGTCCGAATACAAGTTCGAGTTTAATTTCGAATTCAATTTCGAGTTCAAGATCAAGTTTAAGTACACATCAGTTCGAGTAAAAAATTTAAGCTCAAGTTCAGGTCACTTCGAATTCAAGTTCTAGTTCGAGTTCAATTTCGATTTCGAGTTCGAGTTCTGTTTAGGGATAATTCAAGTTCGAGTTCAAAGTCCGAGTTAATATTCGAGTTTATGTTCGACTTCAAGTTTCATGTTTAAGTTCAAGATAGGTAAAGTTTCATGAGTTCATAGTTTAATTTCAAGTTCGAGTTCAAATTCTAGTTAAAATTCGAGTTCAAGTTCGATCTGATCAGTTCAGATCAGTTCGAGTTCAAGTTCAAGTTTAAGTTCAAATAATTTCGAGTTAAAGTTTAAGCTCAAGTTTAGGTCACTTCGAATTCAAGTTCTAGTTCGAGTTCAAGTTCGAATTCAAGTTCGAGTTCAAGTTCAAGGTAAATTCAAAGTTCGAGTTCATCTTCAAATTTCAAGTTCGAGTTCAAGTAGAAGTTCAAGTTTAAGTTCAAATCAGTTCGAGTTAAATTAAAGCTCAAGTTAAGGTCACTTCGAATTCAAGTTCAAATTCGATTTCAAGTACAATTCAAGTTCAACGCATATTCAAGTTAGAGTGCAAGTTCAAATTAAAGGTTAGTTTAAGTTCAAGTTTCAAGTTTAAGTTCAAATTCAGGTCAGTTCGAGTCCAAGTTCAAGTTCGAATTCAAGTCCGAGTTCGAGTTCAAGTTCATTTTCAAGTTTGAGTTCAAGTTGGAATTCAAGTTCGAGTTTAAGTTGAATTCAAGTTCGAATTCGATTTCGAGTTTCAAGTTCGAGTTCAAGTTCGAGTTCAAGTTCGAGTTCAAGTTCAAATTCAAGTTTCAGGTCCGTTTGAGTCCGAATTAAAATTCGAGTGTAATTTCGAATTCAATTTCGAGTTCAAGTTTAGTTTAAGTTCAAATCAGTTCGAGTTAAAGTTTAAGCTCAAGTTTAAGACAAGTTCTAGTTCAAGTTCATTTTGATTTCAAGTTCGAGTTCAAGTTCAAGGCAAATTCAGTTCGAGTTCAAGTCCTACTTCATGTTCGAGTTTATGTTCAACTTCAAGTTCAATTTAAAGGTCAAGTTTAAGTTCAAGTTCAGGTCAGTTCGAGCCCAACTTCAAGTTCGAGTTCAAAGATCGAATTCAACTTCGAGTTAAATTTCGAGTTCAAGTTGGAATTCAAGTTCGAGTTCATGTTGGAATTCAAGTGCGTGTACAAGTTCGAGTTCAAATTCGAGTTCAAGTTCAAGTTCAAATACAGGTCCGTTTGAGTCCAAATTCGAATTGAGTTTCATTTCGAATCAGTTTCGAGTTCAAGTTCTAGTTTAAGTTCAAATCAGTTCGAGTTAAAGTTTAAGCTCAAGTTCAGGTCACTTCAAATTCGAGTTCTAATTCGAGTTCAATTTGGATTTTAAGTTCAAGTTCAAGTTCAAGGAATATTCAAGTCCGAGTTCATGTTCGAATTTATGTTCGACTTCAATTTCAAGTTCAAGTTCAAGTTTAAGTTCAAGTTCAGGTCAGTTCGAGTCAAACTTCAAGTTCGAGTTCAAGTTCGAATTAAGTTTGAGTTTAAAGTTCGAGTTCTAGTTCAAACTTCAGAACAGTTTCGAGATCAATTTCGTGTGTTGAAGTTCAATTTCGAGTTCAGTTCAAATTCAAGTTCGAGGTTCTAGTTCAAGTTCAAGCTCAAGTTCAAGTTTGGAGTTCAAGTTCGAGTTTAAGTTCGAGTTCAAGTTTGTACAGGTCAGTTCGATTTCAAGTTCTAGTTTAAATTCGAATTATTTCGACGTAAAGTTTAAGCTCAAGTTCAAGTCACTTCGAATTCAAGTTCTAGTTCGAGTTCAAGTTCCAATTCAAGTTCGAGTTCAAGTTCAGGTAAATTAGTTCGAGTTCATTTTCAAATTCAAGTTTGAGTTCAAGGTCACGTTTAAGTTCAAATCATTTCACGTTATATTTAAGCTCAAGTTCAGGTCACTTCGAATTCAAGTTTCAAGTTCGAGTTCAAGTTCGAGTTCAATTCAAGGCAAATTCAATTTCGAGTTCAAGTTCGAGTTCAAGTTCGAGTTAAAGTCGAGTTCAAGTTCAAGTTTAAGTTGAAGTTTAGGTTCCAGTTCAGGTCAGTTCGAGTCCAAGTTCAGGTTCTAGTTCAAGTTCGAGTTCGATTTCAAGTTCAAATTCAAGTTCGAGTTTAAGTTCATGTTCAAGCTCAAGTTCAAGTTAAAGTTCTGATCAGTGCATGATTAATGTCAAGTTCAAATTCGAGTTCATGTTCAAGTTCAGGTCAGTTCGAGTTTAAGTTCAAATTCAAGTTCGAGTTCAAGTTCAAGTTCGAGTTTAAGTTTAAGTTCAAATTTCAGCTTCAAGTTCAAGTTCGAGTTCAAATCTGTTCAAGTTCAAGTCAAGCTCAATCAGTATAGTTCAAGTTCAAGTTCAGATCAGTTGGAGTTCAAGTTCAGGTTTAAGTTCAAATCAGTTCTAGTTAAGGTAATAAGTTCAAGTTCAGGTCAGTTCGAGTCCAAGTTCAGTTAAAGTGAAGTTCAAATTCAAATTTTAGTTCGAGTTAAACTTCAAGTACAAGTTCGAATTCAAATTCAAGTTCAAACTAAACTTTAGATCAGTTTGAGTTTAAGTTCTACTTCGAGTTCAAGTTCGAATTCAAGCTCAATTTCAAGTTCAATTTCAAGTTCGAGTTCAAGTTCAAGTTCATGTTCGAGTTCAAGTTCCAAATTCAGATCAGTTCGAGTTCAAGTTTAGTTTAGGTTCAAAATTATTTCGAGTTAAAATTAAATTCAAGTTCAGGTAATTTCGAATTTCAAGTTCTAGTTCGAATTCAAGTTCGAATTCAAGTTCAAGTTCAAGGTAAATTTATGTTCGAGTTCATCTTCAAGTTCAGAGTTTGTTCAAGTTCAAGTTTAAGTTCAAATCAGTTCACGTTAAATTTAAGCTCAAGTTCAGGTCACTTCGAATTCAAGTTCAAGTTCGAGTTCAAGTTCGAGTAAATTCAAGTTCGAGATATATTCAAATTCAAGTTTAAGTTTCAGTTTAAGTTAAGTTCAATTCAGTTCGAGTTAAAGTTTAAGCTCAAGTTCAGGTCACTTGAAATTCAAGATCTAATTCGAGTTCAATTTCGATTTTAATTTCAAGTTCAAGTTCAAGGAAAATTCAAGTTCGAGTTCAAGTCCGAGTCCATGTTCGAGTTTATGTTCGACATCAAGTTCAAGTTCAAGTTTAAGTTCAAGTTCAGGTCAGTTCGAGTCAAACTTAAAGTTCGAGTTCAAGTTCGATTCAAGTTTGAGTTAAATTCGAGTTCAAGTTCAACTTCAGAACAGTTCGTGATCAATTTCGCGTTGAAGTTCAATTTCCAGTTCAAGTTCAAATTCACGTTCGAGTTCAACTTTAAGCTCAAGTTCAAGTTTTAATTCAGATCAGTTCGAATTAATTGTCAAGTTCAAGTTCAATTTCTAGTTCGAGTTCAAGTTCGAGTTCAAGTTCGAGTTTAAGTTCGAGTTCAAGTTTGTTCAGATCGTTCGAGTTCAAGTTCTAGTTTAATTTTTAAATTATTTCGACGTAAAATTTAAGCTCAAGTTTAGGTCACTTCGAATTCAAGTTCTATGGTCGAGTTCAAGTTCAAGGTAAATTCAAGTTCGAGTTCCCTTCAAATTCAAGTTCGAGTTCAAGTTCAAGTTTAGTTCAATGTTTCGAGTAAATTTATGCTCAAGTTCAGGTCACTTCCAATTCAAGTTCAAGTTCGATTAAGTTTAAGCTTAAGTTCAAGGCAAATTCAAGTTCGAGTTCAAGTTCGAGTTAAAGGTCGAGTTCAAGTTCAATTTCAAGTT
This sequence comes from Melophagus ovinus, assembly GCA_023089585.1. Lineage (NCBI taxonomy): Eukaryota > Metazoa > Arthropoda > Insecta > Diptera > Hippoboscidae > Melophagus > Melophagus ovinus. The sequence continues at coordinate 9,107 of JAKKIB010000093.1, forward strand.
TAAGTTCAAGTTCAGGTCAGTTAGAGTCCAATTCAGGTTCGAGTTTAAGTTCGACTTCAAGTTTAAGGCAAATTCAAGTTCGAGTTCAAGTTCGAGTTAAAGTTCGAGTTCAAGTTCAAGTTTAAGTTTAAGTTCAGGTCAGTTCGTGTCCAAGTTCAAGTTCGAGTTCAAGTTCGAGTTCAAGTTCGAGTTAAGTTCGAGTTCAAGTTCAAGTTTAAGTTCAAATCAGTTCGAGTTAAAGTTTAAGCTCAAGTTTAGGTCCCTTCGAAGTCAAGTTCTAGTTCAAGTTCAATTTTGATTTCAAGTTCGAGTTCAAGTTCAAGGCAAATTCAACTTCGAGTTCAAGTCCTACTTCATGTTCGAGTTTATGTTCAACTTCCAGTTCAATTTCAAGGTCAAGTTTAAGTTCAAGTTCAGGTCAGTTCGAGCCCAACTTCAAGTTCGAGTTCAAGATCGAATTTAAGTTCGAGTTAAAGTTCGAGTTCAAGTTGGAATTCAAGTTCGAGTTCATGTTGGAATTCAAGTTCGAGTTCAAGTTTGAGTTCAAATTCGAGTTCAAGCTCAAGTTCAAGTACAGGTCCGTTTGTGTCCGAATTCAAATTGGAGTTTCATTTCGAATTCAATTTCGAGTTCAAGTTCAAGTTTAAGTTCAAATCAGTTCGAGTTAAAGTTTAAGCTCAAGTTCAGGTCACTTCAAACTCGAGTTCTAGTTCGAGTTCAATTTCGATTTTAAGTTCAAGTTCAAGTTCAAGAAAATTCAAGTTCGAGTTCAAGTCCGAGTTCTGTTCGAATTTATGTTCGACTTCAAGTTCAAGTTTAAGTTCAAGTTCAGGTCAGTTCGAGTCAAACTTCAAGTTCGAGTTCAAGTTCGAATTCAAAGTTTGTGTTAAAGTTCGAGTTCAAGTTCAACTTCAGAACAGTTCGAGATCAATTTCGCGTTGAAGTTCAATTTCGAGTTCAAGTTCAAATTCAAGTTCGAGTTCAAGTTCAAGTTCAAGCTCAAGTTCAAGTTTTAAATTCAGATCAGTTCGAGTTAAATGTCAAGTTCAAGTTCTTCTAGTTCGAGTTCAAGTTGGAGTTCAAGTTCGAGTTTAAGTTCGAGTTCAAGTTTGTTCAGATCAGTTCGAGTTCAAGTTCTAGTTTAAATTCAAATTATTTCGACATAAGTTTAAACTCAAGTTCAAGTCACTTCGAATTCAAGGTCTAGTTCGAGTTCAAGTTCCAATTCAAGTTCGAGTTCAAGTTCAAGGTAAATTTAAGTTCGAGTTCATCTTCAAATTCAAGTTTGAGTTCAAGTTCAAGTTTAAGTTCAAATTAGTTCGAGTTAAATTTAAGCTCAAGTTCAGGTCACTTCGAATTCAAGTTCAATTTCGAGTTCAAGTTTAAGTTTACGTTCAAGGCAAATTCAAGTTCGAGTTCAAGTTCGAGCTAAAGGTCGAGTTCAAGTTCATTTAGAAGATTAAGTTCAAAGTTAGGTCAGTTCGCGTCCGATTTCAGGTTCGAGTTAGAGTCAAGTTCTAGTTAAAGTTCGAGTTCAATTAGGAATTCAATTCGAGTTCAAGTTCGAGTTTAAGTTCGAGTCAGGTCCGTTGAGTTCGAATTCAAGTTCGAGTTTAATTTCGAATTCAATTTCGAGTTCAAGTTCAAGTTTAAGATCAAATCAGTTCGAGTTAAAGTTTAAGCTCAAGTTCAGGTCACTTCGAATTCAAGTTCTAATTTGAGTTCAATTTCGATTGCAAGTTCGAGTTCAAGGTTCAAAGCAAATTCAAGTTCGAGTTCAAGTACGAGTTCATATTCTAGTTTATGTTCGACTTCAAATTCAAGTTCAAGTTCAAGTTTAAGCTCATGTTCAACGTCAGTTCGAGTCCAACTTCAAGTTCGAGTTAAAGTTCGAGTTCAAGTTCAATTCAAGTTCGGATCAGTTCGAGTTTAGTTTCGCGTTGAAGTTCAATTTCGAGTTCAAGTTCAAATTCAAGTTCGAGTTTAAGTTATGTTCAAGCTCAAGTTCAAGTTTAAGTTCAGATTCAGTTCGAGTTCAATGTCAAGTTCAATTCGACTTCATGTCAAGTTCAGGTCAGTTCGAGTTTAAGTTCTTGTTCAAGTTCGAGTTCAAGTTCAAGTCGAGTTCAAGTTTAAGTTCAATTCAGCTTCAAGTTCAAGTTCGAGTAAAATTGTTCAAGTTCAAGTTCAAGCTCAATCTCTAGTTCGAGTTCAAGTTCAAGTTCAAGTTCAAGTTTAGATCAGTTGGAGTTAAGTTCAGGTTTAAGGTTCAATTCAGTCGAGTTAAGGTAAAAGTTCAAGTTACAGAGTCATTCGAGTCCAAGTTCAAGTTCGAGTGAAGTTCAAATTCAAGTTTTAGTTCGAGTTAAAGTTCAAGTTAAAGTTCGAGTTTAAGTTCATTTCAACTATTCTTTTGATCAGTTTGAGTTTAAGTTCTACTTCGATTTCAAGTTCGAATCAAATCAATTTCAAGTTCAAGTTCAAGTTCTAAATTCAGATCAGTTTGGGTTCAAGTTCAAGTTCGAGGTCAAGTTCTAGTTCAGATCAGTTCAAGTTCAAGTTCAATTTTCAAGTTCGAGTTCAAGTTCGAGTTCAAGTTCGAGTTCACGTTCAAATTCAGATCAGTTCGAGTTCAAGTTTATGTTTAGTTTCAAATTATTTCGAGTTAAAGTTTAAATTGAAGTTCAGGTCATTTCGAATTCAGTTCGAATTCTAGTTCAAGTTCAAGTTTCAATTAAGTTCGAGTTCATCTTCAAATTCAAGTTTGAGTTCAAGTTCAAGTTTAAGTTCAATCAGTTCACGTTAAATTTAAGTTCAAGTTCAAGTCACTTCGAATTCAAGTTCAAGTTCGAGTTCAAATCATGCAATTCAAGTTCGGGTTTAAGTTCGACTTAAAGGTCGAGTTCAAGTTCAAGTTCAAGTTCAAGTGAAGTTTAAGTTCAAGTTCAGGTCAGTTCGAGTCCAAGTTCAAGTTCAAGTTCAAGTTCGAGTTCAAGTTCGAGTTAAAGTTCGAGTTCAAGTTCAAGTTCAAGTTCGAGTTTAAGTGGGAATCAAGTTCGAGTTCAAGTTCGAGTTTAAGTTCGAGTTCAAATTCAAGTTCAAGTTCAGATTCGTTTGATCAAATTCAAGTTCGAGTTTAATTTCAGGATTAAATTTCAAGCTCAATTTCTAGTTCGAGTTCAAGTTCAAGTTCAGATCAGTTTGGAGTTCAAGTTCAGGTATAAGTTCAAATCTTTTCGAGTTAAGGAATAAGTTAAATCAGGTCAGTTCGGGTCCAAGTTCAAGTTCGAGTTCAAGTTCAAATTCAAGTTCGATTTCAAGTTCCAGTTTAACTTCAGATCAGTCAAGAAAAAGTTCAAGGCAAGTTCAAGTTCTTAGTTCGAGTGAAATTCAAGGCCAATTCAATTTCGAGTTCAAATTCGACTTCAAGTTCGAGTTCAAGTTTAAGTCCAGTTCAGATCAGTTCGAGTTCAAGTTCAAGTTTAATTTAAGTTCAAATCAGTTCGAGTTAAATTAAAGTTCAAGTTTAGGTCACTTCGATTCAAGTTCAATTCGATTTCAAGTTCGAGTTCAAGTTCAAGGCTTATTCGAAGTTAGAGTTCAGTTCAAATTAAAGGTAAGTTTAGTTCAAGTTCAAGTTCAAGTTCAGGTCAGTTCGAGTCCAAGTTCAAGTTCGAATTCAAGTCCGGAGTTCGAAGTTCAAGTTCATTTTCAAGTTCGAGTTCAAGTTCAAATTCAAGTTCGACTTTAAGTTGGATTCAAGTTCGAATTCAAATTCGAGTTCAAGTTCGAGTTCATGTTCAATTCAAGTTCAGGTCCGTTGAGTCCGAATTAAAATTCGAGTTTTTAATTTCGAATTCAATTTCGTGTTCAAGTTCAAGTTTAAGTTCAAATAAGTTCGGTTAAGTTTTTAAGCTCAAGTTTAGGTCACTTCGAATTCAAGTTCTAGTTCAAGTTCTATTTTGATTTCAAGTTCGAGTTCAAGTTCAAGGCAAATTCAAGTTCGAGTTCAAATCCTACTTCATGTTTGAGTTTATGTACACTTCAAGTTCAATTTCAAGGTCAAGTTTAAGTTCAAGTTCAGGTTAGTTCGAGCCCAACTTCAAGTTCGAGTTCAAGTTGAGAATTCAAGTTAGAGTTCAAGTTCGAGTTCAATTTCATGTCAAGTCAGGTCCGTTTGAGTCCGTAATTCAAGTTCGAGTTTAATTTCGAATTAATTTCGAGTTCAAGATCACCTTTTAAGTTCTCATCAGTTCGAGAAAAAATTTAAGCTCAAGTTCAGGTCACTTCGAACTCAAGTTCTAGTTCGAGTTCAATTTCGATTTCGAGTACGATTTTCAAGTTCAGGCAAATTCAAGTCGAGTCAAGTCCGAGTTCATATTCGAGTTTATTTCGAACTTCAAGTTCAAGTTAAGTTCAAGTTTAAGTTCAAGTTCTGGTCAGTTCAAGTTCAAGTTCAATTTCAGTTCGTGTTCACATTCGAGTTAAAGTGAGTTCAAGTTCGTTCAGTTCAATTAAGATCATTCGAGTTCAAGTTCAAGTTTAAGTTCAAATTATTTCGAGTTAAAGTTTAAGCTCAAGTTTAGGTCACTTCGAATTCAAGTTTAGTTCGAGTTCAAGTTCGAATTCAAGTTCGAGTTTTTTAAGTTCAAGTAATTCGAATCGAGTTCATCTTCAAATTCAAGTTCGAGTTCAAGTTCAAGTTCAAGTTTAAGTTCAAATCAGTTCGAGTTAAATTTAAAGCTCAAGTTTAGGTCACTTCGAATTCAAGTTCAAATTCGATTTCAAGTTCAAATTCAAGTTCAAACGCATATTCAAGTTAGAGTTCAAGTTCAAATTAAAGGTTAAGTTTAAGTTCAAGTTCAAGTTTAGTTCATTCAGGTCAGTTCGAGTCCAAGTTCTAGTTCGAATTCATGTCCGAGTTCGAGTTCCAGTTAATTTTCAAGGTTGAGTTCAAGTTGGAATTCAAGTTCGAGTTTAAGTTGGAATTCAAGTTCGATTTCGAGTTCGAGTTCAAGTTCGAGTTCAAGTTCGAGTTTCAAGTTCAAAATTCAAGTTCAGGTCGGTTTGAGTCCGAGTTAAAATTCGAGTGTAATTTCGAATTCAATTTCGAGTTCAAGTTTAAGTTGAAGTTCAAATCAGTTCGAGTTAAAGTTTAAGCTCAAGTTTAGTCAAGTTCTAGTTCAAGTTCAATTTTGATTTCAAAGTTCGAGTTCAAGTTCAAGGCAAATTCAAGTTTGTTCGAGTTCAAGTTCAGTATTAAATTTATGTTCGAGTTCATTTTTCAAATTCAAGTTTGAGTTCAAGTTCACGTTTAAGTTCAAGTCATTTCACGTTAAATTTAAGCTCAAGTTCAGGTCACTTCGAATTCAAGTTCAAGTTTGGGTTCAAGTTCGAGTTCAAATTCAAGGCAAATTCATTTTCGAGTTCAAGTTCGATTCAAGTTCGAGTTAAAGGTCGAGTTCAAGTTCAAGTTTAAGTTGAAGTTTAGGTTCAAGTTCAGGTCAGTTCGAGTCCAAGTTCAGGTTCTAGTTCAAGTTCGAGTTTGATTTCAAGTTAAATTCAAGTTCGAGTTTAAGTTCATGTTCAAGCTCAAGTTCAAGTTTAAGTTCAGATCAGTGCAAGATTAATGTCAAGTTCAAATTCGAGTCAGGTTCAAGTTCAGGTCAGTTCGAGTTTAAGTTCAAATTCAAGTTCGAGTTCAAGTTCAAGTTCGAGTTTAAGTTTAAGTTCAAATTCAGCTTCAAGTTCAAGTTCGAGTTCAAATTGTTCGAATTCAAGTTCAAGCTCAATGTCTAGTTCAAGTTCAAGTTCAGATCAGTTGGAGTTCAAGTTCAGGTTTAAATTCAAATCAGTTCTAGTTAAGTGTATAAGTTCAAGTTAGGGTCAGTTCGAGTCCAAGTTCAAGTTAAAGTGCAGTTCAAATTCAAATTTTAGTTCGAGTTAAAGTTCAAGTACAAGTTCGAATTCAAATTCAAGTTCAAACTATACTTTAGGTCAGTTTTGAGTTTAAGTTCTACTTCGAGTTCAAGTTCGAATTCAAGCTCAATTTCAAGTTCAATTTCAAGTTCGAGTTCAAATTCAAGTTCAAGTTCGAGTTCAAGTTCAAATTCAGATCAGTTCGAGTTCAAGTTTAAGTTTAGGTTCAAATTATTTCGAGTTAAAATTAAATCAAGTTCAGGTAATTTCGAATTCAAGTTCTGTTCGAATTAAGTCGAATTTCAAGTTCAAGTTCAAGGTAATTTTAGTTCGAGTTCATCTTCAAGTTCAAGTTTGAGTTCAAGTTCAAGTTTAAGTTCAAATCAGTTCACGTTAAATTTAAGCTCAAGTTCAGGTCACTTCGAATTCAAGTTCAAGTTCGAGTTTCAAGTTCGAGGTAAATTCAAGTTCGAGATCATCTTCAAATTCAAGTTTAGTTCAAGTTTAAGTTTAAGTTCAAATCAGTTCGAGTTAAAGTTTAAGCTCAAGTTCAGGTCACTTGAATTCAAGATCTAGTTCGAGTTCAATTTCGATTTTAATTTCAAGTTCAAGTTCAAGGAAAATTCAAGTTCGAGTTCAAGTCGAGTCCATGTTGATTTTATGTTCGACTTCAAGTTCAAGTTCAAGTTTAAATTCAAGTTCAGGTCAGTTCGAGTCAAACTTAAAGTTCGAGTTCAAGTTCGAATTCAAGTTTGAGTTAAAATTCGAGTTCAAGTTCAACTTCAGAACAGTTCGAGATCAATTCGCGTTGAAGTTCAATTTCGAGTTCAAGTTCAAATTCACGTTCGAGTTCAACTTTAAGCTCAAGTTCATGTTTAAATCAGATCAGTTCGAATTAATTGTCAAGTTCAAGTTCATTTTCTTAATTCGAGTTCAAGTTCGAGTTCAGTTCGAGTTTAAGTTCGAGTTCAAGTTTGTTCAGATCCGTTCGAGTTCAAGTTCTAGTTTAATTTTAAATTATTTCGACGTAAAAATTTAAGCTCAAGTTCAGGTCACTTCGAATTCAAGTTCAAGTTCGAGTTTAAGTTTAAGCTTAAGTTCAAAGGCAAATTCAAGTTCGAGTTCAAGTTCGAGTTAAAGGTCGAGTTCAAGTTCAATTTCAAGTTTAAGTTCAAGTTCAGGTCAGTTAGAGTCCAATTTCAGGAGAGTTTAAGTTCGAGTTCAAGTTCAAGCAAATTCAAGTTCGAGTTCAAGTTCGAGTAAAAGGTTGAGTTCAAGTTCAAGTTTAAAGTTTAAGTTCAGGTCAGTCGTTTTGTCAAGTTCAAGTTCGAGTTCAAGTTCGAGTTGAGTTCAAGTTCGAGTTAAATTCGAGTTCAAGTTCAAGTTTAAGTTCAAATCAGTTCGAGTTTAAAGTTTTAAGCTCAAGTTTAGTCAAGTTCTAGTTCAAGTTCAATTTTGATTTCAAGTTCGAGTTCAGTTCAAGGCAAATTCAAGTTCGAGTTCAAGTCTACTAATGTTCGAGTTTATGTATTCAACTTCAAGTTCAATTTTAAGTTCAAGTTTAAGTTCAAGTTCAGGTCAGTTCGAGCCCAAACTTCAAGTTCGAGTTCAAGATCGAATTCATAACTTCGAGTTAAATTTCGAGTTCAAGTTGGAATTCAAGTTCGAGTTCGTGTTTGGATTCAAGTGCGTGTACAGTTCGAGTTCAAATTCGAGTTCAAGTTCAAGTTCAAATACAGGTCCGTTTGGTCCAAATTCAAATTGGAGTTTCATTTCGAATTAAGTTTCGAGTTCAAGTTTAGTTTAAGTTCAAATCAGTTCGAGTTAAAGTTTAGCTCAAGTTCAGGTCACTTCAAATTCGAGTTCTAATTCGAGTTCAATTTGGATTTTTAAGTTCAAGTTCAAGTTCAAGGAAAATTCAAGTCCGAGTTCATGTTCGAATTTATGTTCGACTTCAAGTTCAAGTTCAAGTTCAAGTTTAAGTTCAAGTTCAGGTCAGTTCGAGTCAAACTTAAGTTCGAGTTAAATTTCGAATTCAAGTTTGAGTTAAAGTTCGAGTTCTAGTTCAACTTCAGAACAGTTCGAGATCAATTTCGCGTTGAAGTTCAATTTCGAGTTCAAGTTCAAATTCAAGTTCGAGTTATAGTTCAAGTTCAAGCTCAAGTTCAAGTTGGAGTTCAAGTTCGAGTTTAAGTTCGAGTCAAGTTTGTCAGGTCAGTTGAGTTCAAGTTCTAGTTTAAATTCAAATTATCGACGTAGTTTAAGCGCAAGTTCAAGTCACTTCGAATTCAGTTCTAGTTCGAGTTCAAGTTCCAATTCAAGTTCGAGTTCAAGTTCAGGTAAATTTAAGTTCGAGTTCATTTTCAAATTCAAGTTTGAGTTCAAGTTCACGTTAAGTTCAAGTCATTTCACGTTAAATTTAAGCTCAAGTTCAGGTCACTTCGAATTCAAGTTCAAGTTCGAGTTCAAGTTCGAGTTCAATTCTAAGGCAAATTCAATTTTGAGTTCAAGTTCGAGTTCAAGTTCGAGTTATAAGGTCGAGTTCAGTTCAGATTAAGTTGAAGTTTAGGTTCAAGTTCAGGTCAGTTCGAGTCAAGTTTCAAGTTAAAGTGCAAGTTCAAATAAAAATTTTAGTTCGAGTTAAAGTTCAAGTACAAGTTCGAATTCAAATTCAAGTTCAAACTAAACTTTAGATCAGTTTGAGTTTTAAGTTCTACTTCGAGGTCAAGTTCGAGTTATAGGTCGATTTTACGTTCAAGTTCAGGTAATTTCGAGTCCAAGTTCAAGTTCATGTTCGAGTTCTAGTTAAAATTCAGATCAGTTCGAGTTCAAGTTTAAGTTTAGGTTCAAATTATTTCGAGTTTGAAATTTAAATTCAAGTTCAGGTAATTTCGAAATTTCAAGTTCTAGTTCGAATTCAAGTTCGAATTTCAAGTTCAAGTTCAAGGTAATTTAGTTCGAGTTCATCTTCAGTTCAAGTTTGAGTTCAAGTTCAAGTTTAAGTTCAAATCAGTTCACGTTAAAATTTAAGCTCAAGTTAGGTCACTTCGAATTCAAGTTCAAGTTCGAGTTCAAGTTCGAGGTAAATTCAAGTTCGAGATCATCTTCAAATTCAAGTTTAAGTTCAAGTTTAAGTTTAAGTTCAAATCAGTTCGAGTTAAAGTTAAGCTCAAGTTCAGGTCACTTGAAATTCAAGATCTAGTTCGAGTTCAATTTCGATTTTAATTTCAAGTTCAAGTTCAAGGAAAATTCAGTTCGTGTTCAAGTCCGAGTCCATGTTCGAGTTTATGTTCGTCTTCAAGTTCAAGTTCAAGTTTAAGTTCAAGTTCAGGTCAGTTCGAGTCAACTTAAAGTTCGAGTTCAAGTTCGATTCAAGTTTGAGTTAAAATTCGAGTTCAAGTTCAACTTCAGAACAGTTCGAGATCAATTTCGCGTTGAAGTTCAATTTCGAGTTCAAGTTCAAATTCTCGTTCGAGATCAACTTTAAGCTCAGGTTCAAGTTTAAATTCAGATCAGTTCGAATTAATTGTCAAGTTCAAGTTCAATTTCTAGTTCGAGTTCAAGTTCGAGTTCAAGTTCGAGTTTAAGTTCGAGTTCAAGTTTGTTCAGATCCGTTCGAGTTCAAGTTCTAGGTTAATTTTAAATTATTTCGACGTAAATTTAAGCTCAAGTTCAGGTCACTTCGAATACAAGTTCTATTTCGAGTTCAAGTTCAAGGTAAATTCAAGTTCGAAGTTCCCCTTCAAATTCAAGTTCGAGTTCAAGTTCAAGTTTAAGTTTCAAATCAGTTCGAGTTAAATTTAAGCTCAAGTTCAGGTCACTTCGAATTCAAGTTCAAGTTCGAGTTTAAGTTTAAGCTTAAGTTCAAGGCAAATTCAAGTTCGAGTTCAAGTTCGAGTTAAAGGTCGAGTTCAAGTTCAATTCAGTTTAAGTTCAAGTTCAGGTCAGTTAGAGTCCAATTTCAGGTTCGAGTTAAGTTCGAGTTCAAGTTCAAGGCAAATTCAAGTTCGAGTTCAAGTTCGAGTTAAAGGTGAGTTCAAGTTCAAGTTTAAGTTTAAGTTCAGGTCAGTTCGTGTCCAAGTTCATGGTTCGAGTTCAAGTTCGAGTTCGAGTTCAAGTTCGAGTTATAGTTAAATTTCGAGGTCAAGTTCAAGTTTAAGTTCAAATCAGTTCGAGTTTAAGTTAAGCTCAAGTTTAAGTCAAGTTCAAGTTCAAGTTCATTTTGATTCAAGTTTCGAGTTAAGTTCAGGCAAATTCAAGTTTCGAGTTCAGTCAACTTCATGTTCGAGTTTATGTTCACTTCGTTAAGTTCAAATTTAAAGGTCAAGTTTAGTTCAAGTTCAGTCAGTTCGAGCCAACTTCAGTTCGAGTCAAGATCGAATTCAACTTGAGTTAAATTTCGAGTTCAAGTTGGAATTCAAGTTCGAGTTATGTTGGAGTTCAAGTGCGTGTACAAGTTCGAGTTCAAATTCGAGTTCAGTTCAAGTTCAAATACAGGTCGTTTGAGTCCAAATTCAAATTGGAGTTTCAATTTCGAATTCAGTTCGAGTTCAAGTTCTAGTTTAAGTTCAAATCAGTTCGAGTTAAAGTTTAAGCTCAAGTTCAGGTCACTTCAAATTCGAGTTCTAATCGAGTTAATTTGGATTTAAGTTCAAGTTCAAGTTCATGGAAAATTCAAGTCGAGTTCATGTTCGAATTTATGTTCGACTTCAAGTTCAAGTTCAAGTTCAAGTTTAAGTTCAAGTTCAGGTAGTCAGTTCGAGTCAAACTTCAAGTTCGAGTTCAAGTTCGAATTCAAGTTTGAGTTAAAGTTCGAGTTCTAGTTCAACTTCAGAACAGTTCGAGATCAATTTCGCGTTGAGTTCAATTTCGAGTTCAAGTTCAAATTCAAGTTCGAGTTCTAGTTTCAAGTTCAAGCTAAGTTCAAGTTGGAGTTCAAGTTCGAGTTTAAGTTCGAGGTCAAGTTTGTAAGGTCAGTTCGAGTTCAAGTTCTAGTTTAAATTCAAATTATTTCGACGTAAAGTTTAAGTCAAGTTCAAGTCACTTCGAATTCAAGTTCTAGTTCGAGTTCAAGTTCCAATTCAAGTTCGAGTTCAAGTTCAGGTAAATTTTAAGTTCGAGTTCATTTTCAAATTCAAGTTTGAGTTCAAGTTCACGTTTAAGTTCAAGTCATTTCACGTTAAATTTAAGCTCAAGTTCAGGTCACTTCGAATTCAAGTTCAAGTTCGAGTTCAAGTTCGAGTTTCAAATTCAAGGCAAATTCAATTTCGAGTTCAAGTTCGAGTTCAGTTCGAGTTTAAGGTCGAGTTCAAGTTCAAGTTTAAGTTGAGTTTAGGTTCAAGTTCAGGTCAGTTCGAGTCCAAGTTCAGGTTCTAATTCAGTTCGAGTTCGATTTCAAGTTCAAATTCAAGTTCGAGTTTAAGTTCATGTTCAAGCTCAAGTTCAAGTTTAAGTTCAGATCAGTGCAAGATTAATGTCAAGTTCAAGTTCGAGTTCAGTTCAAGTTCAGGTCAGTTCGAGTTTAAGTTCAAATTCAAGTTCGAGTTCAAGTCAAGTTCGAGTTAAGGTTTAAGTTCAATTCAGCTTCAAGTTCAAGTTCGAGTTCAATCTGGTTCAAGTTAAGTTAAAGCTCAATGTCTAGTTCAAGTTCAAGTTAGATCAGTTGGAGTTCAAAGTTCAGGTTTAAGTTCATTCAGTTCTAGTTAAGTATAAGTTCAAGTTCAGGTTCAGTTCGAGTCCAAGTTCAAGTAAAGTGCAAGTTCAAATTCAAATTTTAGTTCGAGTTCAAAGTTCAAGTACAAGTTCGAATTCAAATTCAAGTTCAACTAAACTTTAGATCAGTTTGAGGTTTAAGTTCTACTTCGAGATCAAGTTCGTAGTTATAGGTCGGTTTAAGTTCAAGTTCAGGTTCATTTCGAGTCAAGTTCAAGTTCATGTTCGAGTTCAAGTTAAATTCAGATCAGTTCAGTTCAAGTTTAAGTTTAGGTTCAAATTATTTCGAGTTAAAATTTAAATTCAAGTTCACGTAATTTCGAATTCAAGTTCTGTTCGAATTCAAGTTCGAATTCAAGTTCAAGTTCAAGGTAAATTTATGTTCGAGTTCATCTTCAAGTTCAAGTTTGAGTTCAAGTTCAGTTAAGTTCAAATCAGTTCACGTTAAATTTAAGCTCAAGTTAGGTCACTTCGAATTCAAGTTCAAGTTCGAGTTCAAGTTCGAGGTAAATTCAGTTCGGATCATCTTCAAATTCAAGTTTAGTTCAAGTTTAAGTTTAAGTTCAAATCAGTTCGATTTAAAGTTTAAGTTCAAGTTCAGGTTCTTGAAATTCAAGATCTAGTTCGAGTTCAATTTCGATTTTAATTTCAAGTTCAGTTCAAGGAAAATTCAAGTTCGAGTTCAAGTCCGAGTCCATGTTCGAGTTTATGTTCGGACTTCAGTTCAAGGTTCAAGTTTAAGTTCAAGTTCAGGTCAGTTCGAGTCAAACTTAAAGTTCGAGTTCAGTTCGAATTCAAGTTTGAGTTAAATTGAGTTCAAGTTCAACTTCAGAACAGTTCGAGATCAATTTCGCGTTGAGTTCAATTTCGAGTTCAAAGTTCAAATTCACGTTCGAGTTCAACTTTAAGCTCAAGTTCAAGTTTAAATTCAGATCAGTTCGAATTAATTGTCAAGTTCAAGTTCAATTTAGTTCGAGTTCAAGTTCGAGTTCAAGTTCGAGTTTAAGTTCGAGTTCAAGTTTGTTCAGATCCGTTCGAGTCAAGTTCTAGTTTAATTTTAAATTATTTCGACGTAAAATTTATGCTCAAGTTCAGTCACTTCGAATTCAAGTTCTTTCGAGTTCAAGTTCAAGGTAAATTCAAGTTCGAGTTTCCCTTCAAATTCAAGTTCGGAGTTCAAGTTCAAGTTTAAGTTTCAAATCAGTTCGAGTTAAATTTAAGCTCAAGTTCAGGTCACTTCGAATTCAAGTTCAAGTTCGAGTTTAAGTTTAGCTTAAGTTCAAGGCAAATTCAAGTTCGAGTTCAAGTTCGAGTTAAAGGTCGAGTTCAAGTTCAATTTCAAGTTTAAGTTCAAGTTCAGGTCAGTTAGAGTCCAAATTCAGGTTCGAGTTTAAGTTCGAGTTCAAGTTAGGCAATTCAAGTTCGAGTTCAAGTTCGAGTTAAAGGTTGAGTTCAAGTTCAAGTTTATAGTTAAGTTCAGGTCAGTTCGTGTCCAAGTTCAAGTTCGAGTTCAAGTTCGAGTTCAAGTTCGAGTTAAATTTCGAGTTCAAGTTCAAGTTTAAGTTCAAATCAGTTCGAGTTAAAGTTTAAGCTCAAGTTTAGGTCCCTTCGAAGTCAAGTTCTAGTTCAAGTTCAATTTTGATTTCAAGTTCGAGTTCAAGTTCAAGGCAAATTCAAGTTCCAGTTCAAGTCTACTTCATGTTCGAGTTTATGTTCAACTTCCAGTTCAATTTCAAGGTCAAGTTTAAGTTCAAGTTCAGGTCAGTTCGAGCCCAACTTCAAGTTCGAGTTCAAGATCGAATTTAGTTCGAGTTAAAGTTCGAGTTCAAGTTGGAATTCAAGTTCGAGTTCATGTTGGAATTCAAGTTCGAGTTCAAGTTTGAGTTCAAATTCGAGTTCAAGTTCAAGTTCAAAATACAGGTCCGTTTGTGTCCGATTCAAATTGGAGTTTCATTTCGAATTCAATTTCGAGTTCAAGTTCAGTTTAAGTTCAAATCAGTTCGAGTTAAAGTTTAAGATCAAGTTCAGGTCACTTCAAATTCGAGTTCTAGTTCGAGTTCAATTCGATTTTAAGTTCAAGTTCAAGTTCAAGGAAAATTCAAGTTCGAGTTCAAGTCCGAGTTCATGTTCGAATTTATGTTCGACTTCAAGTTCAATTTAAGTTCAAGTTCAGGGTCAGTTCGAGTCAAACTTCAAGTTGAGTTCAAGTTCGAATTCAATTTGTGTAAAGTTCGAGTTCAAGTTCAACTCAGAACAGTTCGAGATCAATTTCGCGTTGAAGTTCAATTTCGAGTTCAAGTTCAAATTCAAGTTCGAGTTCAAGTTCAAGTTTAAATTCAGATCAGTTCGAGTTAAATGTCAAGTTCAAGTTCATTTTCTAGGTTCGAGTCAAGTTGGAGTTCAAGTTCGATGTTTAAGTTCGAGTTCAAGTTTGTTCAGATCAGTTCGAGTTCAAGTTTAGTTTAATTCAAATTATTTCGACATAAAGTTTAAACTTCAAGTTCAAGTCACTTCGAATTTCAAGGTCTAGTTCGAGTTCAAGTTCAATTCATGTTTGAGTTCAAGTTTTAGGTAAATTTAAGTTCGAGTCATCTTCAAATTCAAGTTTGAGTTCAAGTTCAAGTTTAAGTTCAAATCAGTTCGAGTTAAATTTAAGCTCAAGTTCAGGTCACTTCGAATTCAAGTTCAATTTTCGAGTTCAAGTTTTAAGTTTACGTTCAAAGGCAAATTTCAAGTTCGAGTTTCAAGTTCGAGTCAAATGTCGAGTTCAAGTTTCAATTAGAAGATTAAGTTCAAGTTTCAGGTCAGTTCGCGTCGATTTCAGGTTCGAGTTAGAGTTCAAGTTCGAGTTTTAAGTTCGAGTTCTAATTAGGAATTCAAGTTCGAGATCAAGTTCGAGTTTAAGTTCGAGTTCAAGGTCCGTTTGAGTTCGAATTCAAGTTCGAGTTTAATTTCGAATTCAGTTTCGAGTTCAAGTTCAAGTTTAAGATTCAAAATCAGTTCGAGTTTAAGTTTAAGCTCAGTTCAGGGTCACTTCGAATTCAAGTTCTAATTTGTGTTCAATTTTCTCGATTGCAAGTTCGAGTTCAAGTTCAAAGCAAATTCAAGTTCGAGTTCAAGTACGAGTTCATATTCTAGTTTATGTTCGACTTCAATTCAAGTTCAAGTTCAAGTTTAAG
>JAKKIB010000094.1:0-37125 GCA_023089585.1 Melophagus ovinus
TTGAACTTGAAATTAAACTAGAACTTAACTGGAACTTGTACTAGATTTTGAATTAACTAGAATTCGAACTTAAACTCGAACTAGAACTCGAACTTAAACAAATCTGAACTTTAACTTTAACTTGAACTTGAACTTGAATTTCAACTTGAAACTTGAACTTTAACACGAAACTTGAACTCGACCTTGAATTGAACTGAACTGGAACTTGAACTTGACTCGAAACTGACCTGAACTTAAACTTATATTTTAACTCGAACTGATTTGAATATAAACTTAAACTTAACCCGAACTGATCTGACCTATCTTGAACTTGAATTCCAAACTAGAAATTGAGCTTTAACTTCAACTTGAACAGATATGAATTCAAACTTGAACTTGAAGATGAATTTGAACTTGAACTCAAACTTGAAATAGAACTTGAACTCGAACTTGAACTTGAACTCGAACTTGAACTTGAACTTTAACTAATACTGACTTGAACTTGAACATAAACTCGAATTTGAACTTGACATTGAACTAGAACTGATCTGAACTTAACTTGAACTTGAGCATGAACTTGAACATCAACTCGAACTTGAATTAGAACTTTAACTCAAAATTGAACTTCAACGCGAAATTGAACTCGAACTGATCTGAACTTAAACTTGAACTTGAACTCGAACTTGAATTCGAACTTGAACTAGAACTTGAATTTGGACCCGAACGGACCTGAACTTGAACTTGAACTTGAACTTGAACTCGAACTTGAACTCGAACTTAAATTGGCCTTAAACTTGAACTCGAACAGACCTGAACTTGAACTTGAACGCGAACTTAATCTCGAACTTAAATTCTAACTTGAACTCGAACTTGAATTTGTCTTGAACTTGAACTGAAACTTGAATCAAACTTGAAATTGAACTTGAATTCCAACTTGAACTCGAAATAGAACTTGAACCCAAACTGATCTGAACTTTAGCTTGAACTTGAACTTGAACTTGAACTTTTACTCGAACTTGAAGTGTAACTTGAATTCGAACTTGAACTCGAACTTGAACTTGGACTCGAACTGACCTGAACTTGAACTTGTACTTTAACTCGAACTGATCTGAACATAAACATTAACTTGAACTCGAACTAGAAATTAAGCTTGAACTTAAACTTGAACAGATTTGAACACTAACTTTAACTTGAATTTAATTTGAACTGGAACTTGAACTCAAACTTTAAATCGAACTTGAACTTGAAGTCGAACTTGAACTTGAACTTCAATTCGAATTGACCTGAACTTGAACATGAACCCGAATTTGAACTTGACATTGAACTAGAACTGATCTGAAGTTAAACTTGAACTTGAGCTTGACTTGAACTTGAACTCGAACTTGAATTTGAACTTGAACTCTTAATTGAATTCAAACTTGAATTTGAACTTGAATTGGGACTCGAAGTGACTTGAACTTGAACTGAACTCGAACTTGAATTCTAAATTGAACTCGAACTTGAATTTGAACTTGAACGCGAACTTTAACTCGTACTTGAACTCGAATTTTTTGAACTTGGACCCGAACTGACTTGAACTTGAACTTAAACTTGAACTTAACTCGAATTGACCTGAACTTAAACTTTTACTCGAATTTGAACTTGACAATGAACTCGAACAGATCTGAACATAACTTGAACTTGAGCTTGAACTTGAACTTGAACTCGAACTTGACTTTAAACTTGAACTCGACATTGAACTTTAACTTGAACTCGAACTTGAACTCGAACTTAAATTCAAACTTGAACTCGAACTTGAACTCGAACTTGAAATTGGACTCGAACTGACCTGAACTTGAACATAAACTCGAATTATAACGTGACATTGAACTGGAACTGATCTAAACTTAAGCTTGAACTTGAGCTTGAACTTGAACTTGAACTTGAAGTCGAACATGAACTCGAACTTGAATTCGAACTTGTACTCGAACTTGAATTAGCCTTGAATTTGAAGTCGATCTTCAAATCGAAATTGAACTCGAACTAGAACTCAATTTCGAAATGACCTGACTTGAGCTTAAACTTTAATTCGAACTGATTTGAGAATAAACTTGAACTTGAACTATAACTTGAATTCGAACTAGAACTCGAACTTGAATTTGGACTCGAACGGAGCTGAACTTGAACTTGAACTTGAACTCTAACTTGAACTGGAACTTGAATTCCAATTTGAACTCCAACTTGAATTTGAACTTGAATTCGAAATTTAACTCGAACTTGAACTCGAACTTGAAATTGGAATCGAACTGACCTGAACTTGAACTTAAACTTGAACTTGAACTTAAACTTGAACCTGAACTTAAACTTGAACTTGAAGTTGAAACTTTAAATCGAACATGAACTCGAACTTGAACCCAAACTTGAACTCGAATTTGAACTCCATTTGAACTCGAACTTCAATTTGCCTTGAACTTGAACTCGAACTTCACTCGAAATTGAAATCGAACTAGAACATGAATTCGGAATGACCTGAACTTGAGCTTAAACTTTAACTCGAACTGATTTGAACTTTAGCTTTAATTTGAACTTGAACTTGAATTTGAACATGAACTCGAATTTAAATTTGCCTTGAACTTGAACTCGAACTTGAATTCGAACTTGAACTCGAACTTTAACTGAACTTGAACTTGAACTTATCTGAACTTGAACATGTAATCAATTTGAACTTGAACTTGAACTTGAACTAATCTGATTTGAATTAGAACTTGAACTTGAAGTTGAAATCGAACTTGAATTTGAACTCGAACTTGAACTCAAGCTTGAACCCGAACTTGAACTAGAACTTGAACTTGTTTTGAACTTGAACTTGAACTCGAACTTATCTGAACTTTAACTTGAACTTCAGCTTGAGCTTGAACTACAATTGAACTTGAACTCGAAGTTGAACTTGAACTTGAACTTGAATTTGAACTCGAACTTTCTTTCGAACTTGAACTCGAACTCGAATTTGCACTTGAACTCACTCTTTAGTTTGCAATTGAAATTGAACTCAAACTTGATCTTGAACTCGAACTTTAAAATGAACTTGAACTCGAAATTGTACTCGATCTTGAACTTATATCGAACTCGAACTGACCTGAACTTGAACTTGAAATTGAGCTCGAACTAAACTGAACTTAAACTTTAACTCTAACTGATCTAAACTTGAACTTGAACTTGAACTTAAACTCGAAATTGAAATCGAACTGAACTGAACTCTACATGAACTCCAACTGATCTGAACTTAAACTTAAACTTCAACTGGACTTATCTGAACTTAAACATGACCTTGAATTCGAACTGATCTGAACCTGAACTTGAAGTTAAACTCGAACTTAATCTTGAACTTGAATTTGCTTTGAACTAGAACTTGAACTTGAATGCGAATTTCAACTCGAACTAGAACACGAACTTGAATTTGAAGTTGAACTCGAGCTTGAACTTGGACTCGAACTGACCTGGACTTGAACTTAAACTTTAACTCGAACTGATTTGAACTTAAACTTGAAATTGAACTTGAACTGATCTGAACATGAGCTCGAACTAAAACTTGAACTTGAATTTGAACAGATATGAACTCGAACTTTAACTTTAACTTGAACCTGAACTCAAACTAGAACTAGAACTTGAACTCGAACTTGAACTTAAACTACGACTGATCTCAACATTAGCTTGAACTTGAACTTGAACTCGAATTTGAACGTGAACATGAACTAGAATATGAACTTGAATTTGATTTCGTACTGATGTGAACTTGAACTTGAACTTGAAGGCAAATTGATCTGAAACTGCTTTTGAACTTGAACTCGAACTTTAACTGGATCTTGATTTTAAACTTGAACTCGAAAGACCTGAATCTGAACCTGAACGTGAATTTGAACTAATCTGAGGGTGAACTTGAACTTGAACTACTCTGAACTTAAAATTAAATAATCTGAACCTGATCTATTATGAACTTGCACTTGAACTAATCTAAAGTTGAACTTGAACTCATCTGAAATTGAACATGAATTAATCTAATCTTTTACTTGTGCATGAAATAATTTAAACATGCATTTGACTTGAACTAGTCAGAACTTAAATTTCAACTACAACTAAACTGAAGTTGAACTTGAACTTGAACTAATCTGAACGTGTACTTGAATATAAATTAATCTGATCTTGATTTGAGCATGAACTAATGTGAACTTGCGCTAACCCAAACTTGAACTTGAACTAATCTGAAATTGAACTAATTTGAATTTAACATAGGACTAATCTAGACTTGAAATAATTTGAACTTAAATTGAAATAACCTCAACTTGAACTTGTGCTTGGACTAATCTGGACTTGAACTTGAACTTGAATATGAACTAATCTGAACTTGAATTTGAGCTAATAGAAACTTAACTGAACCTGAACTTGAACTAATCTGAATATGAATTTGAACTTGAACTTCACCCAATATGAACTTGAACTTGAAATAATGTGTACTTGAACTAGAACTTGAAATAATCTATACTTGCCCTAATCTGAAATTGAACATGAATTTTAACTAACCTGAATTTGAACTTAAACTAATCTAAACTAGAAGTTGAACTTGAACTAATCAGAACTTGAACTTGAAATAATCTGAACTTGAACTGGAAATAATCTGAATTAGCACTTGAACTAATCTGAACTTGATCTTGAACTAAACTGAATTTTTACTTGAACTTGAAGTAATCTGAACTTGAACTAGAACTAATCTGAACTTTAACTAATCTGAAGTTGAACTTGAATTAATATGAAGTTGCACTTAAACTAATATGAATTTTAGCATGAACTAACGTGAACTTAGACTTGAGCTTAATCTAATCTGAACTTGAACTTCAAATAATCTGAATTTACTTGAACTAATCTGAGTTTTAACTTGAAGTAATCTGAATTTGAACTTGAACGTGAACTAATCTGTACATAAACTTGAACATGAACTAATCTGTACTTGAACTTAAACTTG
Source organism: Melophagus ovinus (assembly GCA_023089585.1). NCBI lineage: Eukaryota > Metazoa > Arthropoda > Insecta > Diptera > Hippoboscidae > Melophagus > Melophagus ovinus. The sequence goes on from JAKKIB010000094.1 coordinate 4,976, forward strand.
AACTTTTCTGAACTTGAACTTGAACTGTAGAATATAAACTTGAAGTACTCTGAACTTGAATATGAAGTTGAATTAACCTGAACTAAAACTTGAACTAATCTGAACTTGAAGTTGAACTTGAACTAATCAGAATTTGAACTTCAAATAATCTGAATTTGAAATTAAACTTATCTGAACTTGAATATGAACTTATATTTATTTTTACTTGAACTTGTACTAATCTGAACTTGAACTAGAACTAATCTGAACTTGAACTTGAACTAATCTGAAGTTGGACTTGAACAAATCTGAAGTTGAACTTAAACCAATCTGAACTTGAAATTCAATTAATCTGTACTTTATGTTCAAGTTCAGGTCAGTTTGAGGTCAAATTCTATTTTGAGATCAAGTTCGAGTTCAAGTTCGAGTTCAAGTTCCAGTTCAAGTTAGATTCCAAATTCGAGTTCAAGTTCAAGGCAAGTTAAAGTTCGAGTTCAAGTTCGAGTTCAAGCTCGAGTTCAAGTTCGAGTTCACGTTCAAGTTCAAGTTCGATTTCAAAGTCGCGTTCAAGTTAAAGTTCGAGTTCAAGTTCAAGTTCAAGTTCTAATTCAGATCACTTTGAGTTCAAGTTGAAGTTAGAGTGCTTGTTCAAGTTCAAGTTCAGGACTGTTCAAGTTAAAGTTCAATTTCGAGTACGAATTCGAGTTCAAGTTCAAGTTAAAGTTCAAGTTCTAGTTTAAAATCAAGTTCAAGTTTAACTTTATATCAGTTCGAGTTCAAGTTCAAGTTAAAGTTCAAGTTCAAGTTCAAGTTGTAGTTCTAGTTCGTGTTCTAGTTCAAATTCAATTTCAGATCAGATCGAGTTCAAGTTCAAGTTTAAATTAAAATCACTTCGACTTAAAGCTTATGTTCAAGTTCAGGTCAGTTCGAAATCAAGTTCAAGTTCGAGTTCAAGTTCGAGTTCAAGTTTGAGTCCAAGTTCGTGTTCAAGCTCCAGTTCAAGTTCGAGTTCAAGTTCGAGTTCAAGTTCGATTTCAATTTCGAGTTCAAGTTCGAGTTCAAGTTCAAGGCAAGTTTAAATTCGAGTTCAAGTTCGAGTTCAAGCTCGATTTCAAGTTCGATTTCAAGTATGAGTTCAAGTTTGAGTCAAGTTAGAGTACAAATTCAGATCAATTCAAGTTAAAGTTCAAGTTCAGTTTAGTTCGAGCTCAAGTTCAAGTTCAGTTCATGTTCAGGTCATTCGAGTTCAAGTTTAAAATAAAGATCGAGTTAAAGTTCGAGTTCAAGTTCGAGAGCAATTTTAGATCAATTTGACTTCAAGTTCAATTCTAAGTTCAAGCTCATGTTCAGATCAGTTGTAGTTCAATTTCAAGTTCGAGTTAAAGTTCGAGTTCAAGTGTTAGTTCGAATTCGAGTTCGAGTTCGAGTTCAAGTTCAAGTTCAAGTTCAAATTAAAGATCAGATCAGTTTGAGTTCAAGTTCTACTTCGAGTTCAAGTTGCAATTCAAATTCAATTTCAAGTTCGATTCAATTTCCAGTTCAAGTTCAAGGCAAATTCATGTTCGAGTTCAAGTTCGAATTTAAGTTCGAGTTCAAGTTCGGGTTCAAGATCAAGTTAAGGTCTGTTCGAGTTCAAATTCGAGGCCAATTAAAGTTCGAGTTCAAGGTCGAGTTCAAGTTCTAGTTCAAGTTCAAGTGCAAGTTCAAGCTCCGGTCCTTTGGAATCCAAATTCAAGTTATAGTTCAAGTTCGAATTCACGTTCGAGTTCAAGTTCAAGTTCAAGTTCAATTTCTAGTTTGGATTCAAGTTCAAGTTTAAGTTCAAATCAGTTCGAGGTTAAGTTCAAGTTTAAGTTCAAATCAGTTCGAGTTAAAATATAAGTTCAAATTTAGGGCAGTTCGAGTCCAAGTTCAAGTTCGAGTTCAAGTTCGAATTCAACTTCGAGTTCAAGTTCCAGTTAAAGTTCAAGTTCAAGTTCAAGTTCAACGTCAAGTTAAAGCTAAAGTTCAGATTAGTTTAAGTTCGAGTTCTAGTTCAAGGTTAAGTTCGAATTCTAGTTCAATTTTAAGTTCTAGTTCAAGTTCCAGTTCAAGTTCTAGTTTAATTTCAAGTTCAAGTTCGAGTTCAAGTTTAAGTTCAAATTCAACTTCAAGTTCAAATTCGAGTCCAAACTGTTCAAGTACAATTTCAAGATCAATTTCTGGTTCGAGTTAAAGTTCAATTTCAGATCAATTGGAGTTCAAGTTGAGGTTTAGTTCAAATCAGTCGAGATAAATTTAAGCTCAAGTTCATATCACTTCGAATTCAAGTTCAAGTTCGAGTTCAAGTTCGAGTTCAAGTGTGTTCAAGTTCAAGTTAAAGGTCTATCTCTAGTTCGAGTTCAAGTTCAAATTCAAGTTCAGGTTCGAAATGAAGTTCAAGTTGAATTTCGAGTTCGAGTTCTAGTTCGAGTTCAAGTTCGAATTTAAGTTCAATTTCAAGTTCAACTTCAAGTTCTAATTCAGACCAGTTTGAGTCCAAGTTACAGTTCGAAATCCAGTTCAAGTTTAAGTTCAGATCAGTTCAAGTTAAATTTCAAATTCAGTTTCAAGTTCGAGTTAGATTTAAAATTTTAGTTCAAGTTTAAGTTCAGATCAGTTCGAGATCAATTTCAAGGCAAGCTCAAGTTCAAGTTCTAGTTCTGGTTCGAGTTCAAGTTCGAGTTCAAGTTCAAGGCAAATACAAGTTCGAGTTAATGGTCGAGTTCAATTCCGAGTTCAAGTTCGAGTTCAAGTACCAGTTCAAATTCGAGTTCAAATTCGAGTTCAAGTTAGAGTCCAAGTTCGAGTTCAAGTTCAAGGCAAGTTAAAGTTCGAGTTCAAGTTCGAGTTCAAGTTCGAGTTCACGTTCGAATTCAAATTCGAATTCAAAGTCGGGTTCAAGTTCAAGTTCGAGTTCAAGTTCAAGTTCAAGTTCAAGTTCTAATTCAGATCAGTTTGAGTTCAAGTTGAAGTTAGAGTGCATGTTCAAGTTCAAGTTCAGTTCAGTTCAAGTTCAAGTTCAATTTCGAGTTCGAATTCGAGTTCAAGTTCAAATTCAAGTTCAGGTTTTAAATGAAGTTCAAGTTGAAGTTCGAGTTCGAGTTCTAGTTCGAGTTCAAGTTCGAATTTAAGTTCAATTTCAAGTTCAACTTCAAGTTCTAATTCAGACCAGTTTGAGTCCAAGTTACAGTTCGAAATCCAGTTCAAGTTTAAGTTCAGATCAGTTCAAGTTAAATTTCAAATTCAGTTTCAAGTTCGAGTTAGATTTAAAATTTTAGTTCAAGTTTAAGTTCAGATCAGTTCGAGATCAATTTCAAGGCAAGCTCAAGTTCAAGTTCTAGTTCTGGTTCGAGTTCAAGTTCGAGTTCAAGTTCAAGGCAAATACAAGTTCGAGTTAATGGTCGAGTTCAATTCCGAATTCAAGTTCGAGTTCAAGTACCAGTTCAAATTCGAGTTCAAATTCGAGTTCAAGTTAGAGTCCAAGTTCGAGTTCAAGTTCAAGGCAAGTTAAAGTTCGAGTTCAAGTTCGAGTTCAAGTTCGAGTTCACGTTCGAGTTCAACTTCGAATTCAAAGTCGCGTTCAAGTTCAAGTTCGAGTTCAAGTCCAAGTTCAAGTTCAAGTTCTAATTCAGATCAGTTTGAGTTCAAGTTGAAGTTAGAGTGCATGTTCAAGTTCAAGTTCAGTTCAGTTCAAGTTCAAGTTCAATTTCGAGTTCGAATTCGAGTTCAAGTTCAAGTTCATGTTTAAACTCAAGTTCATGTTTAACTTCAGATCAGTTCGAGTTCAAGTTCAAGTTAAAGTTCAAGTTCAAGTTCAAGTTGTAGTTCTAGTTCGTGTTCTAGTTCAAATTCAGTTTTAGATCAGATCGAGTTCAAGTTCAAGTTTATATTAAAATCAGTTCGACTTAAAGTTTATGTTCAAGTTCAGGTCAGTTCGAAATCAAGTTCAAGTTCGAGTTTAAGTTCGAGTTCAAGTTCGAGTTCAAGTTCTTGTTCAAGCTCGAGTTCAAGTTCGAGTTCAAGTTCGATTTCAATTTCGAGTTCAAGTTGGAGTTCAAGTTCAAGGCAAGTTTAAATTCGGTTTCAAATCGAGTTCAAGTTCGAGTTCAAGCTCTATTTCAAGTTCGAGTTCAAGTACGAGTTCAAGTTTGAGTTCAAGTTAGAGTACAAGTTCAGATCAATTCAAGTTAAAGCTCAAGTTCAGTTTAGTTCGAGCTCAAGTTCAAGTTCAGATTCAGGTTCAGGTCACTCGTGCTCAAGTTTAAAATCAAGATCGAGTTAAAGTTTGAGTTCAAGTTCGAGAGCAATTTTAGATCAATTTGACTTCAAGTTCAAGTTAAAGTTCAAGCTCATGTTCAGATCAGTTGTAGCTCAAGTTCAAGTTCGTGTTAAAGTTCGAGTCCAAGTGTTAGTTCTAGTTCGAGTTCGAGTTCAAGTTCTATTTCAAGTTCAAGTTCAACTTCAAGTTCAAGTTCGATCTCATGTTCAGATCAGTTTATGTTCAATTTTAAGTTTAAGTTCAAATCAGTTAGAGTTAAAGTTTAAGTTCAAGATCAGGTCAGTTCGAGTCCAAGTTCAAGTTCGAGTTCAAGTTCGAATTCAATTTCGACTTCAACTTCGTGTTAAAGTTAAAGTTCAAGTTCGAGTTCAAGTTCAATTTTAAGTTTAAATCAGTTCGAGTTAAATTTAAGCTCAAGTTCAGGTCACTTCGAATTCAAGTTTTTTCCGAGTCCAATTTCGAGTTCAAGTTTGAGTTCAACTTCAAGGCAAATTTAAGTTTGAGTTCAAGTTTGAGTTCAAGTTCGAGTTAAAGGTCGAGTTCAAGTTCAAGTTCAAGTTTAAGTTTAGATCAGTTCGAGTTCAATGTCAAGTTCAAGTTCGAGTTTATGTTCAAGTTCAGATCAGTTCGAGTTGAAGTGCAAGTTCTTGTTCAGGTTCAAGTTCAAGTTCGAGTTCAAGTTTAAGTTAAAATTCAACTTCAAGTTCAAGTTCGAGTTCAAATCTGTTCAAGTTCACGTTCACGTTCAGACAGTTGAAGTTCAAGTTCAGGTTTAAGTTCAAATCAGTTCGAATTAAGGTATAAGTTCAAGTTCAGGTCAGTTCGAGTCCAAGTTCAAGTTCGAGTTCAAGTTCGAATTCAAGTTCTAGTTCGAGTTAAAGCTCAGTTCAAGTTCGAGTTCAAGTTCAAGTTCGAGTTCAAGTTCAAGTTCAAACTAAACTTCAGGTCAGTTTTGAGTTTAAGTTCTACTTCGAGTTTAAGTTCGAATTCGAGTTCAATTTCAAGTTCAATTTCTAATTCATATAAGTTTGAGTTCAATTTCAAGTTCGAGATCAAGTTCTACTTCAAGTTCAAATCAGTTCAAGTTCAAGTTCAAGTTCAATTTTAAGATCGATTTCAAGTTCGAGTTCAAGTTCGAGTTCAAGTTCGAGTTCAAGTTCAAGGTTCAAGTTCAAGTTCAAGTTGAAATTTAAGTTCAAATCAGTTCGAGTTAAATTTAAGCTCAAGTTCAAGTCACTTTGAATTTAAGTTCAAGTTCGAGTTCAAGTTCAAGTTCGACTTAAAGTTCCAGTTCAAGTACGAGTTCAAGTTCAAGTTTAGGACTGTTTGAGTCCGAATTCAAGTTCGAGTTTAATATCGAATTCAATTTCGAGTTCAAGTTCAAGTTTAAGTTCAAATTATTTCGAGGTAAAGCTTAAGCTCAAGTTTAGGTCACTTCGAATTAAAGTTCTAGTTCGAGTTAAAGTTCGCGTTCTAGTTCGAGTTCAAGTTCAAGTTCAGATCAGTTCGAGTTCAAGTTCAAGTTTAAGTTCAAATTATTTCGAGTTAAAGGTTAAGCTCCAGTTCGGGTCACTTCAAATTAAGTTCTAGTTCGAGTTCAAGATCGAATTCAAGTTCGAGTTCAAGTTCAAGGTAAATTCAAGTTCCAGTTCATCTTCAAATTCAAGTTCGTGTTCAAATTCAAGTTTAAGGTTAAATCAGTTCGAGTTAAATTTAAACTCAAATACATATCACTTCGAATTCAAGTCCAAGTTCGAGTTCAAGTTCTAGTTTAAGTTCGAATCAGTTCTAGTTAAAGCTTAAACTCAATTTCTTGAACTTGAATTCAAGTTCAATTTCGAGTTCGTTTTCGATTACAAGTTCGAGTTCAAATTCAAGGCAAATTCAAGTTGGAGTTCAAGTTCGAGTTCAAGTTCGAGTTCAAGTTCGAGTTCAAGTTCGAGTTCATGTTCGACTTCAAGTTCAAGTTCAAGTTCAAGTTCTAGTTCAAGTTCAAGTTCAAATTTAAGTTCAAGTTCAGGTCGAGTCCAACTTCAAGTTCGAAATCAAGTTCGAATTCAAGTTCGAGGTAATTTCGAGTTCAAGTTCAAATTCATATCAGTTCGAGCTCAATTTCGCGTTGATGTTCAATTTCGAGTTTAAGTTCAAATTCAAGTTCGAGTTCAAGTTCAAGTTCAAGCTCAAGATCAAGTTTATGTTCAGATCAGTTCGAGTTCAATGTCAAGCTCAAATTCGAGTTCTTGTTCAAGTTCAAATCAGTTCGAGTTGAAGTTCAAGTTCAAGTTCGAGTTCAAGTTCAAGTTCGAATTCAAGTTCGAGTTCAAGTTTAAGTTCAAATTCAACTTCAAGTTCAAATTCGAGTTCAAATCTGTTCAAGTACAATTTCAAGCTCAAGTTCTGGTTCGAGTTAAAGTTCAAGTTCAGATCAATTGGAGTTCAAGTTGAGTTTAGTTCAAATCAGTTCGAGTTAAGGTATAAGCTCAAGTTCAGGTCAGTTGGCGTCCAAGTTCAAGTTCGAGTTCCAGTTCGAATTCAAGTTCTAGTTCGAGTTCAAGTTCAAATTCAAGTTCGAGTTCAAGTTCAAGTTCGAGTTAAAATTCAAGTTCAAACTAAACTTCAGATCAGTTTGAGTTTAAGTTCTACTTCGAGTTTATGTTCGAATTCAAGTTCAATTTCAAGTTCAAGTTCTAATTCATATCAGTTTGAGTTCAATTTCAAGTTCGAGATCAAGTTCTACTTCAAGTTCAAATCAGTTCAAGTTCAAGTTCAAGTTCAATTTTAAGATCGAGTTCAAGTTCGAGTTCAAGTTCGAGTTCAAGTTCGAGTTCAAGTTCTAGTTCAAGTTCAAGTTCAAGCTCAGATCAGTTCGAGTTCAAGTTCAAGTTTAAGTTCTATTGAGTTCGAGTTAAATTTAAGCTCAAGTTCAGGTCACTTCGAATTCAAGTTCAAGTTCGAGTTCAAGTTTAAGGCAAATTCAAGTTCGAGTTCAAGTTCGAGTTAAAGGTCGAGTTCAAGTTCAAGCTCAAGTTGAAGTTTAAGTTCAAATCAGTTCGAGTTAAATTTAAGCTCAAGTTCAAGTCACTTTGAATTTATGTTCAAGTTCGAGTTCAATTTCAAGTTCGACTTAAAGTTCCAGTTCAAGTACGAGTTCAAGTTCAAGTTTAGGACCGTTTGAGTCCGAATTCAAGTTCGAGTTTAATTTCGAATTCAATTTCGAGTTCAAGTTCAAGTTTAAGTTCAAATTATTTCGAGATAAAGCTTAAGCTCAAGTTCAGGTCACTTCGAATTAAAGTTCTAGTTCGAGTTCAAGTTCGAGTTCTAGTTCGAGTTCAAGTTCAAGTTCAGATCAGTTCGAGTTCAAGTTCAAGTTTAAGTTCAAATTATTTCAAGTTAAAGTTAAGCTCCAGTTCGGGTCACTTCAAATTCAAGTTCTAGTTCGAGTTCAAGATCCAATTCAAGTTCGAGTTCAAGTTCAAGGTAAATTCAAGTTCCAGTTCATCTTCAAATTCAAGTTCGTGTTCAAATTCAAGTTTAAGGTTAAATCAGTTCGAGTTAAATTTAAGCTCAAATACATATCACTTCGAATTCAAGTTCAAGTTCGAGTTCAAGTTCAAGTTTAAGTTCGAATCCGTTCTAGTTAAAGCTTAAACTGAAGTTCAAGTAACTTCGAATTCAAGTTCAATTTCGAGTTCGTTTTCGATTACAAGTTCGAGTTTAAATTCAAGGCAAATTCAAGTTGGAGTTCAAGTTCGAGTTCAAGTTCAAGTTCAAGTTCAAATTTAAGTTCAAGTTCAGGTCGAGTCCAACTTCAAGTTCGAAATCAAGTTCGAATTCAAGTTCGAGGTAAAATTCGAGTTCAAGTGTAAATTCAGATCAGTTCGAGCTCAATTTCGCGTTGATGTTCAATTTCGAGTTCAAGTTCAAATTCAAGTTCGAGTTCAAGTTCAAGTTCAAGCTCAAGATTAAGTTTATGTTCAAATCAGTTCGAGTTCAATGTCAAGCTCAAATTCGAGTTCTTGTTCAAGTTCAAATCAGTTCGAGTTGAAGTTCAAGTTCAAGTTCGAGTTCAAGTTCAAGTTTGAATTCAAGTTCGAGTTCAAGTTTAAGTTCAAATTCAACTTCAAGTTCAAATTCGAGTTCAAATCTGTTCAAGTACAATTTCAAGCTCAAGCTCTGGTTCGAGTTAAAGTTCAAGTTCAGATCAGTTGGAGTTCAAGTTGAGGTTTAGTTCAAATCAGTTCGAGTTAAGGTATAAGCTCAAGTTCAGGTCAGTTGGCATCCAAGTTCAAGTTCGAGTTCCAGTTCGAATTCAAGTTCTATTTCAAGTTCAAGTTCTAATTCATATCAGTTTGAGTTCAAGTTTAAGTTCGAGATCACGTTTTAGTTCAAGTTCAAATCAGTTCAAGTTCAAGTTCAAATTCAAGATCGAGTTCAAGTTCGAGTTCAAGTTCGAGTTCAAGTTCAAGTTCAAGTTCAAGTTCCAGTTCAGATCAGCTCGAGTTCAAGTTCGAGTTTAAGTTCTAATCAGTTCGAGTTAAATTTAAGCTCAAGTTCAGGTCACTTCGAAGTCAAGTTCAAGTTCGAGTTCAAGTTCTAGGCAAATTCAAGTTCGAGTTCAAGTTCGAGTTAAAGGTCGAGTTCAAGTTCAAGTTCAAGTTGAAGTTTAAGTTCAAATCAGTTCGAGTTAAATTTAAGCTCAAGTTCAAGTCACTTTGAATTTAAGTTCGAGTTCGAGTACAAGTTCAAGTTATAGTTAAAGTTGGAGTTCAAGTACGAGTTCAAGTTCAAGTTTAGGACCGTTTGAGTCCGAATTCAAGTTCGAGTTTAATAGCGAATTCAATTTCGAGTTCAAGTTCAAGTTAAGTTCAAATTAGTTCGAGTTCAAGTTCAAGTTTAAGTTCAAATTATTTCAAGTTAAAGGTTAAGCTCAAGTTCGGGTCACTTCAAATTCAAGTTCCAGTTCGGTTTCAAGATCGAATTCAAGTTCGGGTTCAAGTTCAAGGTAAATTCAAGTTCCAGTTCATCTTCAAATTCAAGTTCGTGTTCAAGTTCAAGTTTAAGGTTAAATCAGTTCGAGTTAAATTTAAGCTCAAATTCATATCACTTCGAATTCAAGTTTAAGTTCGAGTTCAACTTCGAGCTCAAGGTCAAGTTTAAGTTGGAATCAGTTCTAGTTAAAGTTTAAACTCAAGTTCAAGTAACTTCGAATTCAAGTTCTAGTTCGAGTTCGCTTTCGATTTCAAGTTCGAGTTCAAATTCAAGGCAAATTCAAGTTCGAGTTCAAGTTCGAGTTAATGTTCGACTTCAAGTTCAAGTTCAAATTTAAATTTAAGTTCAAGTTCATTTCAGTTCGAGGTAAAGTTCGAGTTCAAGTTCAAATTCTGATCAGTTCGGATTCAATTTCGCGTTGAAGTTCAATTTCGAGTTCAAGTTCAAATTCAAGTTCGAGTTCAAGTTCAAGTTTAAGCTCAAGATCAAGTTTATGTTCAGATCAGTTCGAGTTCAATGTCAAGCTCAAATTCGAGTTCTTGTTCAAGTTCAGGTCAGTTCGAGTTGAAGTTCAAGTTCAAGTTCGAGTTCAAGTTCAAGTTTGAATTCAAGTTCGAGTTCAAGTTTAAGTTCAAATTCAACTTCAAGTTCAAATTCGAGTTCAAATCTGTTCAAGTACAATTTCAAGCTCAAGTTCTGGTTCGAGTTAATGTTCAAGTTCAGACCAGTTGGAGTTCAAGTTGAGGTTTAGTTCAAATCAGTTCGAGTAAAGATATACGCTCAAGTTCAGGTCAGTTGGAGTCCAAGTTCAAGTTCGAGTACAAGTTCGAATTCAAGTTCTATTTCAAGTTCAAGTTCTAATTCATATCAGTTTGAGTTCAAGTTTAAGTTCGAGATCCCGGTTTAGTTCAAGTTCAAATCAATTCAAGTTCAAGTTCAATTTCAAGATCGAGTTCAAGTTCGCGTTCAAGTTCGAGTTCAAGTTCGAGTTCAAGTTCAAGTTCAAGTTCCAGTTCAGATCAGTTCGAGTTCAAGTTCAAGTTTAAGTTCTCATCAGTTCGAGTTAAATTTAAGCTCAAGTTCAGGTCACTCCGAAGTCAAGTTCAAGTTCGAGTTCAAGTTCAAGGCAAATTCAAGTTCGAATTCAAGTTCGAGTTCAAGTTCGAGTTAAAGGTCGAGTTCCAGTTCAAGTTCAAGTTGAAGTTTAAGTTCAAATCAGTTCGAGTTAAATTTAAGCTCAAGTTCAAGTCAATTTGAATTTAAGTTCGAGTTCGATTTCAAGTTCAAGTTCTAGTTCAAGTTGGAGTTCAAGTACGAGTTCAAGTTCAAGTTTCGGACCGTTTGAGTCCGAATTCAAGTTCGAGTTTAATAGCGAATTCAATTTCGAGTTCAAGTTCAAGTTTAAGTTCAAATTATTTCGCGGTAAAGTTTAAGCTCAAGATCAGGTCACTTCGAATTGGAGTTCAAGTTCGAGTTCAAGTTCAAGTTCAGATCAGTTCGAGTTCAAGTTCAAGTTTAAGTTCAAATTATTTCGAGGTAAAGTTTAAGCTCAATTTCAGGTCACTTTGAATTCACGTTCTAGTTGGAGTTGAAGTTCGAATTCAAGTTCGAATTCAAGTTCAAAGTAAATTCATGTTCGAGTTTATTTTCAAATTCAAGTTCGAGTTCAAGTTCAAGTTTAAGTTCAAATCAGTTCGAGTTAAATTTAAGCTCAAGTTCAGGTCACTGCGAATTCAAGTTTTAATTCGAGTTCAAGTTCGAATTCAAGTTCCAGTTCAAGTTCAAAGTAAATTCAAGATCGAGTTCATCTTCAAATTCAAGTTTGATTTCAAGTTCAAGTTTAAGTTCAAATCAGTTCGAGTTAAATTTAAGCTCAAGTTCAGGTCACTTCGAATTCAAGTTCAAGTTTGAGTTCAAGTTCGAGTTCAAGTTCAAGGCAAATTTAAGTTCGAGTTCAAGTTCGAGTTAAAGGTCGAGTTCAAGTTCAAGTTCTAGTTCAAGTCCGTTTGGGTCCGAATTAAAGTTCGAGTTTAATTTCGAATTCAATTTCGAGTTCAAGTTCAAGTTTAAGTTCAAATTAGTTGTAGTTAAGGTATAAGTTCAAGTTCAGGTCAGTTCGAGTCCAAGTTCAAGTTTCAGGTCAAGTTCGAATTCAAGTTCGAGTTGAAGTTCCAGTTCAAGTTCGAGTTCAAGTTCAAGTTAAAACTAAAGTTCAGATCAGTTTGAGTTCAAGTTCTAGTTCAAGTTCAAGTTCGATTTGAAGTTCGAGTTCAAGTTTAAGTTCAAGTTTAAGTTCAAATCAGTTCGAGTTAAGGTAGTAGTTCAAGTTCAGGTCAGTTCGAGCCCAAGTTCAAGTTTGAGTTCAAGTTCGAATTCAAGTTCAAGTTCAAGTTCAAATTCAAGTTTGAGGTCATGTTCGACCTCAAGTTCACGTTCAAGTTTAAGTTCTAGTTCAGGTTAGTTCGAGTCCAACTTCAAGTTCGAGTTCAAGTTCGAATTCAAGTTCGAGTTCAAATTTAAGTTCAAATTCTACTTCAAGTTCAAGTTCGAGTTCAAATCTATTCAAGATCAGGTTCAAGCTCAATCTCTACTTCGAGTTCAAGTTCAAGTTCAATTTCAAGTTCAGATCAGTTGGAGATCAGTTTCAAGTTTAAGTTCAAATTAGATCGAGTTAAAGTATAAATTCAAGTTCAGGTCAGTTCGAGTCCAAGTTCAAGTTCGAGTTCAAGTTGGAATTCAAGTTCTAGTTCGAGTTAAAGTTCAAGGTTAAATTCGAGTTCAAGTTCAAGTTCAAGTTCAAACTAAACTTCAGAACAGTTTGAGTTCAAGTTCTAGTTCGATATCAAGTTCAAGTTCAAGTTCAGATCATTTCAAGTTCAAGTTGAAGTTCAACTTCAAGTTCGAGTTCAAGTTCGAATTCAACTTCGAGTTCAAATTTGAGTTCAAGTTCAAATTCAAGTTCAAATTCAAATTCGAGTTTAAGTTGGAATTCAAGTTCGAGTTCAAGTTTAAGTTCAAATTCTACTTCAAGTTCAAGTTCGAGTTCAAATCTGATCAAGTTCAAGTTCAAGCTCAATCTCTACTTTGAGTTCAAGTTCAAGTTCAATTTGAAGTTCAGATCAGTTGGAGATCAAGTTCAGGTTTAAGTTCAAATTAAATCGAGTTAAAGTATAAGTTCAAGTTCAGGTCAGTTCGAGTCCAAGTTCAAGTTCGAGTTCAAGTTGGAATTCAAGTTCTAGTTCGAGTTAAAGTTCAAGTTCAACTTCAAGTTCGAGTTCAAGTTCAAGTTCAAGTTCAAACTAAACTTCAGAACAGTTTGAGTTCAAGTTCTAGTTCGAAATCAAGTTCAACTTCAAGTTCAAATCCGAGTTCGAATTCAAGTTCATTTGAACTTGAACTCGAACTGATCTGTACTTTGACTTGAACTTGAACTCGAACTTGAACTCGAATTTGAACTCAAACTTAAACTCGAACTTAAGTTTGCCTTGAACTTGAACTCGAACTAGAACTTGAACTCGAACTAGAACTTTAACTTGCCTGAACTTAAACTTGAACTTGAACTTGAACACGAACTCGAACTTGATCTTGAACTCGAACTTGAACTCGAACTTGAATTCAAACTTGAACTTGAACTTGAATTCCAAATTGAATTTGCCTTGAATTTGAACTCGAACTTGAAATCGAAAACGAACTCGAACTAGAACTTGAATTCGAAGTCACCTGAACTTGAGTTTGATCTTTAACTCGAACTGATTCGAACTTAAACTTGAACTTGAACTCGAACTTGAACTCGAACTTGAACTGGAATTCGAAGTGATATGAACCTGAGATTAAATTTAACTCGAACTGATTTGAACTTAAACTTGAACTTGAACACGAACTTGAATTTGAAGATGAACTGGAACTTGAATTTACCTTGAACTTGAACTCGAACTTGAATTCGAACTTGAACTCGAACTAGAACTTGAATTTGAAGTGACCTGAACTTGAGCTTAACCTTTAACTCGAAATAATTTGAACTTATACTTGAACTTGAACTCAAACTGATTTGAATTAGAACCTGAACTTGAATTTTAACTTGAAATTGAACTTAAATTCGAACTTGAACTTGAAATAGAACTTGAGCTCAAACTGATATGGACTTTAGTTTGAACTTGAACTTGTACTCGAACTTGAACTTTAGCTTGAACTCGAACTTGAACTCGAACTTGAATCCTAACTTGAACTCGAACTTGAACTTCGACTCGAACTGACCTGAACTTGAACTTATACCTTAACTCGAACTGATTTGAACTAAACCTGAACTTGAACTCCAACTAATCTGAACTTGAACTTGAACTCGAACCAGATATTGAGCTTGAAATTGAACTTGAACAGATTTGAACCCTAATTTGAACTTTAAGTTGAATTTGAACTTAAACTTGAACTCGAAATTGAATTCGAACTGATCTGAACTTGAACTTGAACTCGTACTAGAACTTGAATTCCAAGTGACCTGCACTTGAGCTTAAACTTTACCGCGAAATAATTTGAACTTAAATTTGAACGTGAACTCGAAATTCAATTCGAAATTAAACTCGAACTTGAATTCGGACTCAAACGGACCTGAACTTGAACTTGAATTCGTACTTGAACTCGATCTTGGACTCGAACTGGAATTCCAACTTGAACTCGAACTTGAATTTGAACTTGAACTCGAACTTTAACTCGAACTTGAACTAGAACTTGAACTTGAACAAGAACTTGAACTTGGAGTCGAACTGATTTGAACTTAAATTTCAACTTGAATTTGAACTTGCACTCGACCTTTAACTCGAACTTGAACTCGAACTTGAATTTGCCTTGAATTTGAACTCGAACTTAAACTTGAATTCGAAATGACCTGAACTTGATCTTAAATTTAACTCAAACTGATTTGAACTTAAACCTGAACTTGAACACGAACTGATCTTAACTTGAACTTGAATTTAAACTCGAACTTGAACTTGAACTTGAACTCGATCTTGAAATTGAACTTGAACTGATTTGAACTTGAACTAGATCTTGATCTCGAACTTGAACTTGAGCTTAAACTGATCTGAATTAGAACTTGAACTGGATTTTGAACTTGAACTCGAACATGAATTTGCCTTGAATTTGACCTCGATCTTGAACTCGAACCAGAACTAAAACTTGAACTCGAATTGACCTAAACTTGAACTTGATCTCGAACTGATCTGAACTTAAACTTAAACTTGAACTTTAACTTGAACTCGAACTCGAATTTTAAATTGAATTAGAACTGATCTGAACTTGAGCTTGAACTTGATCTCGAACTTGAACTTGAACTCAAACCTATCTAAATTTGAACTTGAACTCAACCTCATCTGAACTTTAGTTTTTACTTGAACTTGAACTCGAACTTGAACTTTAATTTTAACTTGAACTTGAACTCAAACTTGAAATCGAACTTGAACTCAAACTTGAACTTGGACTTGAACTGACCTGAACTTGAACTTATACCTTAACTTGAACTGATTTGAACTTAAGCTTGAACTTAAACTTGAACTCGAACTTTAACTCGAATTTTATCTCGAACTTAAACTCGAACTTGGTTTCGCACTTGAACTCACATTTGAACTTGGACTCGAACTGAACTGAACTTTAACGTATACCTTAACTCGAATTGATTTGGACTTAAACTGGAACTTAAACTTGAACCCGAACTTGAATTCGAACTTGAACTCGAACTAGAACTCGAATTTAAACTGATCTGAACTTTAGTTTTAACTTGAACTTGAACTCGAACTTGAATTTGAACTTTCAACTCGAATTGACCTGAGCTTGAATATGAACTCGAATTTCAACTTTACATTAAACTCGAACTGATCTAAAGTTAAACTTGAACTTGAGCAAGACTTGAACTTGAACTCGAACTTGAATTTGAACTTGAACTCTTAATTGAACTTCAACGCAAAATTGCACTCGAACTGATCTGAACTTGAACTTGAACTCGAACTTTAACTCGAACTTGAACTCGAACTTGAATGCAAACTTTAACTCGAACTTGAATTAGGACTCGAACGGACCTGTACTTGAACTTGAACTCGAACTTGAATTCCAACTTGATCTCGAACTTGAATTTGAACTTGAACGCGAACTTTAACTCGAACTTGAATTCGAACATGAATTTGGACTCGAATTGACCTGAACTTAAACTTAAACTTGAACTTGAACTTGAACTCGACCTTTAACTCAAACTTTAACTCCAACTTAAACTCGAACTTACATATGCCTTGTACTTAAACTCGAACTTGAACTCGAACTTGAATTCCAACTAGAACGCGAACTTGAATTTGAACTTGAACGCGAACTTTAACTTGAACTTGAACTCGACCTTGAATTTGAACTTGAACTCGAACTTGAATTTGCCTTGAACTTGAACTCGAACTTGAATTTGAAGATGAACTGGAACATGAATTTACCTTGAACTTGAACTCGAACTTGAATTCGAACTTGAACTCGAACTAGAACTTGTATTCGAAGTGACCTGAACTTGAGCTTAAACTTTACCTCGAAATAATTTGAACTTAAACTTGAACTTGAACTCGAAATTAAATTCGAAATTAAACTCGAACTTGAATTCGGACTCAAACGGACCCGAACTTATATTTGAATTCGTACTTGAACTCGATCTTGAACTCGAACTTGAATTCCAACTTGAACTCGAACTTGAATTTGAACTAGAACTCGAATTTTAATTCGAACTTGAACTCGAACTTAAACTTGAACAAGAACTTGAACTTGGAGTCGAACTTATCTGAACTTGAACTTAACTTGAACTTGAACTTGAATTCGACCATTAACTCGAACTTGAACTCGAACTTGAATTTGCCTTGAACTTAAATTCAAGTGACCTGAACTTGAGCTTAAATTTAAATCGAACTGATTTGAACTTAAACTTGAACTTGAACTCGAACTTGAACTTGAACATGAACTCGATCTTGAAATTGAACTTGAACTTGAACTGATTTGAACTTGAACTAAACTTGATATCGAACTTGAACTTGAATTCAAGCTGACCTAAATTAAAACTTGAATTTGAAATTCAACTTGAATTCGAACTTGAACTCGGAATAGAACTTAAATTCAAACTGATCTGAAGTTGAGTTTGAACTTGAACTCGAACTTAAGCTTGAACTTTGATTCGACCTAGAACTTGAATTCGAACTTGAACTCGAACTTGAATTTGGACTAGAACTGACCTGATCTTGAACTTATATCTTAAGTCGAACTGATTTGAACTTAAACCTGAACTTGAACTCCAACTGATCTGAACGTGAACGTGAACTTGAACAGACTTGAACTCGAACTTGAACTTGAAGTTGAATTTTAACTTAAACTTGAACTCGAACTTGAACTTGAACTCAAACATGAATGTGAACTTCAATTTGAACTGACCTGAACTTGAACATGAACTCGAACTTGAACTTGACATTGAACTCGAACTGACCTGAACTTAAACTTGCACTTGAACGCGAACTTAAACTCGAATTTGAACTTAGACTCCAACTAACCTAAACTTGAACTTAAACTTGAACTTGAACTTGAACTCGACCTTTAACTCGAACTTGAACTCAAACTTGAACTCGAACTTAAATTTGCCTTAAACTTGAACCCAAACTTGAACTCGAACTTGAATGCGAATTTGAACTCGAACTTGAATTTGACTCGAACGGACCTGAACTTGAATTTGAACTCGAATTTGAATTCCAACTTGAACTCGAACTTGAATTTGGACTTGAACCCGAACTTTAACTCGAACTTGAACTCGAATTTGAATTTGAATGTGAACTCGAAATTGAATTTGCCTTGAACTTGAACTCGAACATAAATTCGAACTTGAACTCGAAGTAGAACTTGAATTCGTAGTGACTTGAACTTGAGCTTATACTTTAACTCGAACTAATTTGACTTAAATTCGAACTTGAACTAGAACTGATCTGAACTGGCACTTGAACTCGAACTTGTACTCGAACTTGAACTCGAACATGAACTCGATTTTGAATTTGCCTTGAATTTGAACTCGAACTTGAACTCGAACCAGAACTAAAACTTGAACTCGAATTAAATTAAACTTGAACTTGATCTCGAACTGATCTGAATTTAAACTCAAACTTGAACTTTAACTTGAACTGGAACTCGAACTCGAATTTGAAATTGAACTTGAACTGATCTGAACTTGAATTTGAACTTGATCTCGAACTTGAACTTGAACTCAAACCGATCTAAATTAGACTTGAAGTTAAACTTGAAATTGAACTTGAATTCAAACTTGATCTCGAAGTAGAACTTGAACTCAAACTGATCTGAACTTTAGTTTTTACTTGAACTTGAACTCGAACTTGAACTTGAACTTTAACTTGAACTTGAACTCGAACTTCAAATCGAACTTGAACTCAAACTTGAACTTGTATTCGAACTGACCTGAACTTGAACTTATACCTTAACTTGAACTGATTGAAATTAAACTTGAACTTAAACTTGAACTCGATCTTTAACTCGAACTTAAACTCGAATTTGAATTCGAACTTGAACTCAAACTTGAACTTAGTCTCGAACTGACCTGAATTGGAACTTATACCTTAACTCGAACTGATTTGAACTTAAACTTAAACTTGAACTCGAACTTGAACTCGAATTAGAATTTGAATTCAAATTGATCTGAACTTTTGTTTTAATTTGAACTTGAACTCGAACTTGAACTCGAACTTCAACTCGAACTTCAACTCGTACTTCAACTCGAACTTGAATTCGAACTTGAATTGAAACTTGAACTTGGACTCGAACTGACCTGAACTTGAACTTATACCTTAATTCAAACTGATTTGAACTCAAACTTGAACTTGAATTCGAAATTGAAATCGAAATTAAACTCGAAATTAAATTCGGACTCAAACGGTTTTAAATTTGAACTTAAACTTGAACTCGACCTATAAATCGAACTTGAACCCGATCTTGAATTTGCCTTGAACTTGAACTCGAACTTGAACTCGATTTTGAACTTGAATTCGAAGTGACCTGAAATTGAGCTTAAATTTAACTCGAACTGATTTGAACTTAAACTTGAACTTGAACTCGAACGTGAATTTGAAGATGAACTCGACCTTGAATTTACCTTGAACTTGAACTCGAACTTGAATTCGAACTTGAATTCTTACTTGAATTCCAACTTGAACTCGAACTTGAATTTGAACTTGAACTTGAACTCGAACTTGAACTTGAATTCCAACTTGAACTTGAACTTGAATTTGAACTTGAACTCGAACTTTAACTCGAACTTGAACTCGAACTTAAACATGAACAAGAACTTGAACTTGGAATCGAACTGACCTGAACTTGAATTTAAACTTGAACTTGAACTTGAACTCGACCTTTAACTCGAACTTGAACTCGAACTTGAATTTGCCTTGAACTTGAACTCGAACTTGAACTTAAATTCAAAGTGACCTGAACTTCAGCTTAAATTTAACTCGAACTGATTTGAACTTTAACTTCAACTTGAATTTGAACTTGAACTCGACCTTTAACTCGAACTTGAACTCGAACTTGAATTTGCCTTGAACTTGAACTCGAACTTGAATATGAACGTAAACTCGAACTTGAATTTGCCCTGAACTTGAACTTGCACTTGAACTCGAACTTGAACTCGAACTTGAACTCGAACTTGAACTCGGACTTGAACTCAATCTTGAAATTAAACTTGAACTTGAACTTGAACTGATTTGAACTTGAACTAGAACTTGATCTCGAACTTGAACTTGAACTCAAACTGATCTGAATTAGAACTAGCACTTGAAATTGAACTTGAATTCGAACTTGAACTCGAATTACAACTTAAACTCAAACTGATCTGAAGTTTAGTTTGAACTTGAACTTGAACTCGAACTTGAACTTGAACTTAAACTTGAACTTGAACTTAACTCGAACTAGAACTTGAATTCGAACTTGAACTCAAACTTGAACTTGGGCTCGAACTGAACTGAACTTGAACGTATACCTTAACTCGAATTGATTTGGACTTAAACTGGAACTTAAACTTGAACCCGAACTTGAATTCGAACTTGAACTCGAACTAGAACTTGAATTTAAACTGATCTGAACTTTCGTTTTAACTTGAACTTGAACTCGAACTTGAATTTGAACTTTCAACTCGAATTGACCTGAGCTTGAATATGAACTCGAATTTCAACTTTACATTAAACTCGAACTGATCTAAAGTTAAACTTGAACTTGAGCAAGACTTGAACTTGAACTCGAACTTGAATTTGAACTTGAACTCTTAATTGAACTTCAACGCAAAATTGCACTCGAACTGATCTGAACTTGAACTTGAACTCGAACTTTAACTCGAACTTGAACTCGAACTTGAATGCAAACTTTAACTCGAACTTGAATTAGGACTCGAACGGACCTGTACTTGAACTTGAACTCGAACTTAAGCTTGAACTTTGATTCGACCTAGAACTTGAATTCGAACTTGAACTCGAACTTGAATTTGGACTAGAATTGACCTGATCTTGAACTTATATCTTAAGTCGAACTGATTTGAACTTAAACCTGAACTTGAACTCCAATTGATCTGAACGTGAACGTGAACTTGAATAGACTTGAACTCGAACTTGAACTTGAAGTTGAATTTTAACTTAAACTTAAACTCGAACTTGAACTTGAACTCAAACATGAACGTGAACTTCAATTTGAACTGACCTGAACTTGAACATGAACTCGAACTTGAACTTGACATTGAACTCGAACTGACCTGAACTTATACTTGCACTTGAACGCGAACTTAAACTCGAATTTGATCTTAGACTCCAACTAACCTAAACTTGAACTTAAACTTGAACTTGAACTTGAACTCGACCTTTAACTCGAACTTGAACCCAAACTTGAACTCGAACTTAAATTTGCCTTAAACTTGAACTCAAACTTGAACTCGAACTTGAATGCGAATTTGAACTCGAACTTGAATTAGAACTCGAACGGACCTGAACTTGAATTTGAACTCGAACTTTAACTCGAACTTGAACTCGAACTTGAATGCGAACTTTAACTCGAACTTGAATTAGGACTCGAACAGACCTGTACTTGAACTTGAACTCGAACTTGAATTCTAACTTGATCTCAAACTTGAATTTGAACTTGAACGCGAACTTTAACTCGAACTTGAACTCGAACTTGAACTTGGACTCGAACTGGCCTGAACTTAAACTTTAACTTGAACTTGACCTCGACCTTTAACTCAAACTTGAACTCCAACTTAAACTCGGACTTAAATATGACTTGTACTTAAACTCGAACTTGAACTCGAACTTGAATTCCAACTTGAACGCGAACTTGAATTTGAACTTGAACTTGAGCTCGAACTTGAATTTGAAGATGAACTGGAAATTGAATTTACCTTGAACTTGAACTCGAACTTGAATTCGAACTTGAACTCGAACTAGAACTTGAATTTGAAATGACCTGAACTTGAGCTTAACCTTTAACTCGAAATAATTTGAACTTAAACTTGAACTTTAACTCGAACGGATCTGAACTTCAACTTGAACTCGAACTTGAACTCGAACTTGTACTCGAACTAGAACTTGAATTCGAAGTGACCTGAACTTGAGCTTAAACTTTACCTCGAAATAATTTGAACTTAAACTTGAACTTGAACTCGAAATTAAACTCGAAATTAAACTCGAACTTGAATTCGGACTTGAACTCGATCTTGAACTCGAACTTGAATTCCAACTTGAACTCGAACTTGAATTTGAATTTGAACTCGAATTTTAACTCGAACTTGAACTCGAACTTGAACTTGAACAAGAACTTGAACTTGGAGTCGAACTTATCTGAACTTGAACTTAACTTGAATTTGAACTGGAATTCGACCATTAACTCGAACTTGAATTTGCCTTGAACTTGAACTCGAACTTGAACTTAAATTCAAAGTGACCTGAACTTGAGCTTAAATTTAACTCGAACTGATTTGAACTTAAACATCAACTTGAACTTGAACTTGAACTCGACCTTTAACTCGAACTTGAACTCGAACTTGAATTTGCCTTGAACTTGAACTCGAAGTTGAACTTGAATTCAAAATGACCTGAAATTGAGCTTAAATTTAACTCGAACTGATTTGAACTTAAACTTGAACTTGAACTCGAACTTGAACTTGAACTCGAACTTGAACTCGAACTTGAACTCGATCTTGAAATTGAACTTGAACTTGAACTGATTTGAACTTGAACTAGAACTTGATCTCGAACTTGAACTTGAACTCAAACTGATCTGAATTAGAACTAGCACTTGAAATTGAACTTGAATTCGAACTTGAACTCGAATTACAACTTAAACTCAAACTGATCTGAAGTTTAGTTTGAACTTGAACTTGAACTCGAACTTGAACTTGAACTTAAACTTGAACTTGAACTTTAACTCGAACTAGAACTTGAATTCGAACTTGAACTCAAACTTGAACTTGGGCTCGAACTGAACTGAACTTGAACGTATACCTTAACTCGAATTGATTTGGACTTAAACTGGAACTTAAACTTGAACCCGAACTTGAATTCGAACTTGAACTCGAACTAGAACTTGAATTTAAACTGATCTGAACTTTCGTTTTAACTTGAACTTGAACTCGAACTTGAATTTGAACTTTCAACTCGAATTGACCTGAGCTTGAATATGAACTCGAATTTCAACTTTACATTAAACTCGAACTGATCTAAAGTTAAACTTGAACTTGAGCAAGACTTGAACTTGAACTCGAACTTGAATTTGAACTTGAACTCTTAATTGAACTTCAACGCAAAATTGCACTCGAACTGATCTGAACTTGAACTTGAACTCGAACTTTAACTCGAACTTGAACTCGAACTTGAATGCAAACTTTAACTCGAACTTGAATTAGGACTCGAACGGACCTGTACTTGAACTTGAACTCGAACTTAAGCTTGAACTTTGATTCGACCTAGAACTTGAATTCGAACTTGAACTCGAACTTGAATTTGGACTAGAATTGACCTGATCTTGAACTTATATCTTAAGTCGAACTGATTTGAACTTAAACCTGAACTTGAACTCCAATTGATCTGAACGTGAACGTGAACTTGAATAGACTTGAACTCGAACTTGAACTTGAAGTTGAATTTTAACTTAACCTTAAACTCGAACTTGAACTTGAACTCAAACATGAACGTGAACTTCAATTTGAACTGACCTGAACTTGAACATGAACTCGAATTTGAACTTGACATTGAACTCGAACTGACCTGAACTTATACTTGCACTTGAACGCGAACTTAAACTCGAATTTGATCTTAGACTCCAACTAACCTAAACTTGAACTTAAACTTGAACTTGAACTTGAACTCGACCTTTAACTCGAACTTGAACCCAAACTTGAACTCGAACTTAAATTTGCCTTAAACTTGAACTCAAACTTGAACTCGAACTTGAATGCGAATTTGAACTCGAACTTGAATTAGAACTCGAACGGACCTGAACTTGAATTTGAACTCGAACTTTAACTCGAACTTGAACTCGAACTTGAATGCGAACTTTAACTCGAACTTGAATTAGGACTCGAACAGACCTGTACTTGAACTTGAACTCGAACTTGAATTCCAACTTGATCTCAAACTTGAATTTGAACTTGAACGCGAACTTTAACTCGCACTTGAACTCGAACTTGAACTTGGACTCGAACTGGCTGAACTTAAACTTTAACTTGAACTTGACCTCGACCTTTAACTCAAACTTGAACTCCAACTTAAACTCGGACTTAAATATGACTTGTACTTAAACTCGAACTTGAACTCGAACTTGAATTCCAACTTGAACGCGAACTTGAATTTGAACTTGAACTTGAACTCGAACTTGAATTTGAAGATGAACTGGAAATTGAATTTACCTTGAACTTGAACTCGAACTTGAATTCGAACTTGAACTCGAACTAGAACTTGAATTTGAAATGACCTGAACTTGAGCTTAACCTTTGACTCGAAATAATTTGAAATTAAACTTGAACTTTAACTCGAACGGATCTGAACTTCAACTTGAACTCGAACTTGAACTCGAACTTGTACTCGAACTAGAACTTGAATTCGAAGTGACCTGAACTTGAGCTTAAACTTTACCTCGAAATAATTTGAACTTAAACTTGAACTTGAACTCGAAATTAAACTCGAAATTAAACTCGAACTTGAATTCGGACTCAAACGGACCCGAACTTATACTTGAATTCGTACTTGAACTCGATCTTGAACTCGAACTTGAATTCCAACTTGAACTCGAACTTGAATTTGAATTTGAACTCGAATTTCAACTCGAACTTGAACTTGAACAAGAACTTGAACTTGGAGTCGAACTTATCTGAACTTGAACTTAACTTGAATTTGAACTGGAATTCGACCATTAACTCGAACTTGAATTTGCCTTGAACTTGAACTCGAACTTGAACTTAAATTCAAAGTGAACTGAACTTGAGCTTAAATTTAACTCGAACTGATTTGAACTTAAACATCAACTTGAACTTGAACTTGAACTCGACCTTTAACTCGAACTTGAACTCGTACTTGAATTTGCCTTGAACTTGAACTCGAAGTTGAACTTGAATTCAAAATGACCTGAAATTGAGCTTAAATTTAACTCGAACTGATTTGAACTTAAACTTGAACTTGAACTCGAACTTGAACTTGAACTCGAACTTGAACTCGAACTTGAACTCGATCTTGAAATTGAACTTGAACTTGAACTGATTTGAACTTGAACTAGAACTTGATCTCGAACTTGAACTTGAATTCAAGCTGACCTGAATTAAAACTTGAACTTGAAATTGAACTTGAATTCGAACTTGAACTCGAAATAGAACTTAAATTCAAATTGATCTGAAGTTGAGCTTGAACTTGAACTCGAACTTGAACTCGAACTTGAATTTGGACTAGAACTGACCTGATCTTGAACTTATATCTTAAGTCGAACTGATTTGAACTTAAACCTGAACTTGAACTCCAACTGATCTGAACGTGAACGTGAACTTGAACAGACTTGAACTCGAACTTGAACTTGAAGTTGAATTTTAACTTAAACTTGAACTCGAACTTGAACTTGAACTCAAACATGAATGTGAACTTCAATTTGAACTGACCTGAACTTGAACATGAACTCGAACTTGAACTTGACATTGAACTCGAACTGACCTGAACTTAAACTTGCACTTGAACGCGAACTTAAACTCGAATTTGAACTTAGACTCCAACTAACCTAAACTTGAACTTAAACTTGAACTTGAACTTGAACTCGACCTTTAACTCGAACTTGAACTCAAACTTGAACTCGAACTTAAATTTGCCTTAAACTTGAACCCAAACTTGAACTCGAACTTGAATGCGAATTTGAACTCGAACTTGAATTTGGACTCGAACGGACCTGAACTTGAATTTGAACTCGAATTTGAATTCCAACTTGAACTCGAACTTGAATTTGGACTTGAACCCGAACTTTAACTCGAACTTGAAATCGAATTTGAATTTGAATGTGAACTCGAAATTGAATTTGCCTTGAACTTGAACTCGAACATAAATTCGAACTTGAACTCGAAGTAGAACTTGAATTCGTAGTGACTTGAACTTGAGCTTATACTTTAACTCGAACTAATTTGACCTTAAATTCGAACTTGAACTAGAACTGATCTGAACTGGCACTTGAACTCGAACTTGTACTCGAACTTGAACTCGAACATGAACTCGATTTTGAATTTGCCTTGAATTTGAACTCGAACTTGAACTCGAACCAGAACTAAAACTTGAACTCAAATTAAATTAAACTTGAACTTGATCTCGAACTGATCTGAATTTAAACTCAAACTTGAACTTTAACTTGAACTCGAACTCGAACTCGAATTTGAAATTGAACTTGAACTGATCTGAACTTGAATTTGAACTTGATCTCGAACTTGAACTTGAACTCAAACCGATCTAAATTAGAACTTGAAGTTAAACTTGAAATTGAACTTGAATTCAAACTTGATCTCGAAGTAGAACTTGAACTCAAACTGATCTGAACTTTAGTTTTTACTTGAACTTGAACTGGAACTTGAACTTGAACTTTAACTTGAACTTGAACTCGAACTTCAATCGAACTTGAACTCAAACTTGAACTTGTATTCGAACTGACCTGAACTTGAACTTATACCTTAACTTGAACTGATTGAAATTAAACTTGAACTTAAACTTGAACTCGATCTTTAACTCGAACTTAAACTCGAACTTGAATTCGAACTTGAACTCAAACTTGAACTTGGTCTCGAACTGACCTGAATTGGAACTTATACCTTAACTCGAACTGATTTGAACTTAAACTTAAACTTGAACTCGAACTTGAACTCGAATTAGAATTTGAATTCAAATTGATCTGTACTTTTGTTTTAATTTGAACTTGAACTCGAACTTGAACTCAAACTTCAACTCGAACTTCAACTCGTACTTCAACTCGAACTTGAATTCGAACTTGAATTGAAACTTGAACTTGGACTCGAACTGACCTGAACTTGAACTTATACCTTAATTCAAACTGATTTGAACTCAAACTTGAACTTGAATTCGAAATTGAATTCGAAATTAAACTCGAAATTAAATTCGGACTCAAACGGGTTTAAACTTGAACTTAAACTTGAACTCGACCTATAAATCGAACTTGAACCCGATCTTGAATTTGCCTTGAACTTGAACTCGAACTTGAACTCGATTTTGAACTTGAATTCGAAGTGACCTGAAATTGAGCTTAAATTTAACTCGAACTGATTTGAACTTAAACTTGAACTTGAACTCGAACGTGAATTTGAAGATGAACTCGACCTTGAATTTACCTTGAACTTGAACTCGAACTTGAATTCGAACTTGAATTCTTACTTGAATTCCAACTTGAACTCGAACTTGAATTTGAACTTGAACTTGAACTCGAACTTGAACTTGAATTCCAACTTGAACTTGAACTTGAATTTGAACTTGAACTCGAACTTTAACTCGAACTTGAACTCGAACTTAAACATGAACAAGAACTTGAACTTGGAATCGAACTGACCTGAACTTGAATTTAAACTTGAACTTGAACTTGAACTCGACCTTTAACTCGAACTTGAACTCGAACTTGAATTTGCCTTGAACTTGAACTCGAACTTGAACTTAAATTCAAAGTGACCTGAACTTCAGCTTAAATTTAACTCGAACTGATTTGAACTTTAACTTCAACTTGAATTTGAACTTGAACTCGACCTTTAACTCGAACTTGAACTCGAACTTGAATTTGCCTTGAACTTGAACTCGAACTTGAATATGAACGTAAACTCGAACTTGAATTTGCCCTGAACTTGAACTTGCACATGAACTCGAACTTGAACTCGAACTTGAACTCGAACTTGAACTCGGACTTGAACTCAATCTTGAAATTGAACTTGAACTTGAACTTGAACTGATTTGAACTTGAACTTGAACTCAAACTGATCTGAATTAGAACTAGCACTTGAAATTGAACTTGAACTCGACCTTTAACTCAAACTTTAACTCCAACATAAACTCGAACTTAAATATGCCTTGTATTTAAACTCGAACTTGAACTCGAACTTGAATTCCAACTTGAACGCGAACTTGAATTTGAACTTGAACGCGAACTTTAACTTGAACTTGAACTCGACCTTGAATTTGAACTTGAACTCGAACTTGAATTTGAAGATGAACTGGAACATGAATTTACCTTGAACTTGAACTCGAACTTGAATTCGAACTTGTACTCGAACTAGGACTTGTATTCGAAGTGACCTGAACTTGAGCTTAAACTTTACCTCGAAATAATTTGAACTTAAACTTGAACTTGAACTCGAAATTAAATTCGAAATTAAACTCGAACTTGAATTCGGACTCAAACGGACCCGAACTTATACTTGAATTCGTACTTGAACTCGATCTTGAACTCGAACTTGAATTCCAACTTGAACCCGAACTTGAATTTGAACTAGAACTCGAATTTAATTCGAACTTGAACTCGAACTTAAACTTGAACAAGAACTTGAACTTGGAGTCGAACTTATCTGAACTTGAACTTAACTTGAACTTGAACTTGAATTCGACCATTAACTCGAACTTGAACTCGAACTTGAATTTGCCTTGAACTTAAATTCAAAGTGACCTGAACTTGAGCTTAAATTTAAATCGAACTGATTTGAACTTAAACTTGAACTTGAACTCGAACTTGAACTTGAACATGAACTCGATCTTGAAATTGAACTTGAACTTGAACTGATTTGAACTTGAACTAGAACTTGATATCGAACTTGAACTTGAATTCAAGCTGACCTAAATTAAAACTTGAATTTGAAATTCAACTTGAATTCGAACTTGAACTCGGAATAGAACTTAAATTCAAACTGATCTGAAGTTGAGTTTGAACTTGAACTCGAACTTAAGCTTGAACTTTGATTCGACCTAGAACTTGAATTCGAACTTGAACTCGAACTTGAATTTGGACTAGAACTGACCTGATCTTGAACTTATATCTTAAGTCGAACTGATTTGAACTTAAACCTGAACTTGAACTCCAACTGATCTGAACGTGAACGTGAACTTGAATAGACTTGAACTCGAACTTGAACTTGAAGTTGAATTTTAACTTAAACTTAAACTCGAACTTGAACTTGAACTCAAACATGAACGTGAACTTCAATTTGAACTGACCTGAACTTGAACATGAACTCGAACTTGAACTTGACATTGAACTCGAACTGACCTGAACTTATACTTGCACTTGAACGCGAACTTAAACTCGAATTTGATCTTAGACTCCAACTAACCTAAACTTGAACTTAAACTTGAACTTGAACTTGAACTCGACCTTTAACTCGAACTTGAACCCAAACTTGAACTCGAACTTAAATTTGCCTTAAACTTGAACTCAAACTTGAACTCGAACTTGAATGCGAATTTGAACTCGAACTTGAATTAGAACTCGAACGGACCTGAACTTGAATTTGAACTCGAACTTTAACTCGAACTTGAACTCGAACTTGAATGCGAACTTGAACTCGAACTTGAATTAGGACTCGAACAGACCTGTACTTGAACTTGAACTCGAACTTGAATTCCAACTTGATCTCAAACTTGAATTTGAACTTGAACGCGAACTTTAACTCGAACTTGAACTTGGACTCGAACTGGCCTGAACTTAAACTTAAACTTGAACTTGA
This sequence comes from Melophagus ovinus, assembly GCA_023089585.1. Lineage (NCBI taxonomy): Eukaryota > Metazoa > Arthropoda > Insecta > Diptera > Hippoboscidae > Melophagus > Melophagus ovinus. Next base: position 33,517 of record JAKKIB010000094.1, read on the forward strand.
CCTCGACCTTTAACTCAAACTTGAACTCCAACTTAAACTCGAACTTAAATATGACTTGTACTTAAACTCGAACTTGAACTCGAACTTGAATTCCAACTTGAACGCGAACTTGAATTTGAACTTGAACTTGAACTCGAACTTGAATTTGAAGATGAACTGGAAATTGAATTTACCTTGAACTTGAACTCGAACTTGAATTCGAACTAGAACTCGAACTAGAACTTGAATTCGAAGTGACCTGAACTTGAGCTTAAACTTTACCTCGAAATAATTTGAACTTAAACTTGAACTTGAACTCGAAATTAAACTCGAAATTAAACTCGAACTTGAATTCGGACTCAAACGGACCCGAACTTATACTTGAATTCGTACTTGAACTCGATCTTGAACTCGAACTTGAATTCCAACTTGAACTCGAACTTGAATTTGAATTTGAACTCGAATTTTAACTCGAACTTGAACTCGAACTTGAACTTGAACAAGAACTTGAACTTGGAGTCGAACTTATCTGAACTTGAACTTAACTTGAATTTGAACTGGAATTCGACCATTAACTCGAACTTGAATTTGCCTTGAACTTGAACTCGAACTTGAACTTAAATTCAAAGTGAACTGAACTTGAGCTTAAATTTAACTCGAACTGATTTGAACTTAAACATCAACTTGAACTTGAACTTGAACTCGACCTTTAACTCGAACTTGAACTCGAACTTGAATTTGCCTTGAACTTGAACTCGAAGTTGAACTTGAATTCAAAATGACCTGAAATTGAGCTTAAATTTAACTCGAACTGATTTGAACTTAAACTTGAACTTGAACTCGAACTTGAACTTGAACTCGAACTTGAACTCGAACTTGAACTCGATCTTGAAATTGAACTTGAACTTGAACTGATTTGAACTTGAACTAGAACTTGATCTCGAACTTGAACTTGAATTCAAGCTGACCTGAATTAAAACTTGAACTTGAAATTGAACTTGAATTCGAACTTGAACTCGAAATAGAACTTAAATTCAAATTGATCTGAAGTTGAGCTTGAACTTGAACTCGAACTTGAACTCGAACTTGAATTTGGACTAGAACTGACCTGATCTTGAACTTATATCTTAAGTCGAACTGATTTGAACTTAAACCTGAACTTGAACTCCAACTGATCTGAACGTGAACGTGAACTTGAACAGACTTGAACTCGAACTTGAACTTGAAGTTGAATTTTAACTTAAACTTGAACTCGAACTTGAACTTGAACTCAAACATGAATGTGAACTTCAATTTGAACTGACCTGAACTTGAACATGAACTCGAACTTGAACTTGACATTGAACTCGAACTGACCTGAACTTAAACTTGCACTTGAACGCGAACTTAAACTCGAATTTGAACTTAGACTCCAACTAACCTAAACTTGAACTTAAACTTGAACTTGAACTTGAACTCGACCTTTAACTCGAACTTGAACTCAAACTTGAACTTGAACTTAAATTTGCCTTAAACTTGAACCCAAACTTGAACTCGAACTTGAATGCGAATTGAACTCGAACTTGAATTTGGACTCGAACGGACCTGAACTTGAATTTGAACTCGAATTTGAATTCCAACTTGAACTCGAACTTTAATTTGGACTTGAACCCGAACTTTAACTCGAACTTGAAATCGAATTTGAATTTGAATGTGAACTCGAAATTGAATTTGCCTTGAACTTGAACTCGAACATAAATTCGAACTTGAACTCGAAGTAGAACTTGAATTCGTAGTGACTTGAACTTGAGCTTATACTTTAACTCGAACTAATTTGACCTTAAATTCGAACTTGAACTAGAACTGATCTGAACTGGCACTTGAACTCGAACTTGTACTCGAACTTGAACTCGAACATGAACTCGATTTTGAATTTGCCTTGAATTTGAACTCGAACTTGAACTCGAACCAGAACTAAAACTTGAACTCGAATTAAATTAAACTTGAACTTGATCTCGAACTGATCTGAATTTAAACTCAAACTTGAACTTTAACTTGAACTCGAACTCGAACTCGAATTTGAAATTGAACTTGAACTGATCTGAACTTGAATTTGAACTTGATCTCGAACTTGAACTTGAACTCAAACCGATCTAAATTAGAACTTGAAGTTAAACTTGAAATTGAACTTGAATTCAAACTTGATCTCGAAGTAGAACTTGAACTCAAACTGATCTGAACTTTAGTTTTTACTTGAACTTGAACTGGAACTTGAACTTGAACTTTAACTTGAACTTGAACTCGAACTTCAAATCGAACTTGAACTCAAACTTGAACTTGTATTCGAACTGACCTGAACTTGAACTTATACCTTAACTTGAACTGATTGAAATTAAACTTGAACTTAAACTTGAACTCGATCTTTAACTCGAACTTAAACTCGAATTTGAATTCGAACTTGAACTCAAACTTGAACTTGGACTCGAACTGACCTGAATTGGAACTTATACCTTAACTCGAACTGATTTGAACTTAAACTTAAACTTGAACTCGAACTTGAACTCGAATTAGAATTTGAATTCAAATTGATCTGTACTTTTGTTTTAATTTGAACTTGAACTCGAACTTGAACTCAAACTTCAACTCGAACTTCAACTCGTACTTCAACTCGAACTTGAATTCGAACTTGAATTGAAACTTGAACTTGGACTCGAACTGACCTGAACTTGAACTTATACCTTAATTCAAACTGATTTGAACTCAAACTTGAACTTGAATTCGAAATTGAAATCGAAATTAAACTCGAAATTAAATTCGGACTCAAACGGGTTTAAACTTGAACTTAAACTTGAACTCGACCTATAAATCGAACTTGAACCCGATCTTGAATTTGCCTTGAACTTGAACTCGAACTTGAACTCGATTTTGAACTTGAATTCGAAGTGACCTGAAATTGAGCTTAAATTTAACTCGAACTGATTTGAACTTAAACTTGAACTTGAACTCGAACGTGAATTTGAAGATGAACTCGACCTTGAATTTACCTTGAACTTGAACTCGAACTTGAATTCGAACTTGAATTCTTACTTGAATTCCAACTTGAACTCGAACTTGAATTTGAACTTGAACTTGAACTCGAACTTGAACTTGAATTCCAACTTGAACTTGAACTTGAATTTGAACTTGAACTCGAACTTTAACTCGAACTTGAACTCGAACTTAAACATGAACAAGAACTTGAACTTGGAATCGAACTGACCTGAACTTGAATTTAAACTTGAACTTGAACTTGAACTCGACCTTTAACTCGAACTTGAACTCGAACTTGAATTTGCCTTGAACTTGAACTCGAACTTGAACTTAAATTCAAAGTGACCTGAACTTCAGCTTAAATTTAACTCGAACTGATTTGAACTTTAACTTCAACTTGAATTTGAACTTGAACTCGACCTTTAACTCGAACTTGAACTCGAACTTGAATTTGCCTGAACTTGAACTCGAACTTGAATATGAACGTAAACTCGAACTTGAATTTGCCCTGAACTTGAACTTGCACATGAACTCGAACTTGAACTCGAACTTGAACTCGAACTTGAACTCGGACTTGAACTCAATCTTGAAATTAAACTTGAACTTGAACTTGAACTGATT
>JAKKIB010000096.1:0-110004 GCA_023089585.1 Melophagus ovinus
TTAACTAAACTAATTACTATTATAACTATTACTACATTACTATATACTATTACTATTACAATTACTATTACTATAACTATTACTAATACTATAACAATTACTATTACTATTACTATTACTAATACAATTACTATTACTATATAACTATTACTATTACTATACTATTACTAATACTATTACAATTACTATTACTATTACTATTAACTAATTACTATTACTATTACTATTACTATTACTATTACTATTACTATTACTATTACTATTACTATTACTATTACTATTACTATTACTATTACTATTACTATTACTATTACTATTACAATTACTATTACTATTACAATTACTATTACTATTACTATTACTATTACTATTACTATTACTATTACAATTACTATTACTATTACTATTACTATTACTATTACTATTACTAAACTATTAATTACTATTACAATTACTATTACTATTACTATTACTATACTATTACTATTACTATTACTATTACTATTACTATTACTATTACTATTACTATTACTATTACTATTACTATTACTATTACTATTACTAACTATTACTATTACTATTACTATTACTATTACTATTACTATTACTATTACTATACTATTACTATTACTATTACTATTACTATTACTATTACTATTACTATTACTATTACTATTACTATTACTATTACTATTACTATTACTATTACTATTACTATTACTATTACTATTACTATTACTATTACTATTACTATTACTATTACTATTACTATTACTATTACTATTACTAACTTACTATTACTATTACTATTAACTATTACTATTACTATTACTATTACTATTACTATTACTATTACTATTACTATTACTATACTATTACTATTACTATTACTATTACTAATTACTATTACTATTACTATTACTATTACTATTACTATTACTATTACTATTACTATTACTATTACTATTACTATTACTATTACTATTACTATTACTATTACTATTACTATTACTATTACTATTACTATTACTATTACTATTACTATTACTATTACTATTACTATTACTATTACTATTACACTATTACATTTTACTATTACTATTACTATTACTATTACTATTACTATTAACTATTATACTATTACTATTACTATTACTATTACTATTACTATTACTATTACTATTACTATTACTATTACTATTACTATTACTATTACTATTACTATTACTATTACTATTACTATTACTATTACTAACAATTACTATTAATACATTACTATTACTATTACTATTACTATTACTATTACTATTACTATAAACTATTACTATTACTATTACTATTACTATTACTATTACTATTACTATTACTATTACTATTACTATTACTATTACTATTACTATTACTATTACTATTACTATTACTATTACTATTACTATTACTATTACTATTACTATTACTATTACTATTACTATTACTACTATTACTATTACTATTACTATTACTATTACTATTACTATATTACTATTACTATTACTATTACTATTACTATTACTATTACTATTACTATTACTATTACTATTACTATTACTATTACTATTACTATTACTATTACTATTACTATTACTATTACTATTACTATTACTATTACTATTACTATTACTATTACTATTACTATTACTATTACTATTACTATTACTATTACTATTACTATTACTATTACTATTACTATTACTATTACTATTACTATTACTATTACTATTACTATTACTATACTATTACTATTACTATTACTATTACTATTACTATTACTATTACTATTACTATTACTATTACTATTACTAAAACTAATACTATTACTATTACTATTACTATTACTATTACTATTACTATTACTATTACTATTACTATTACTATTACTATTACTATTACTATTACTATTACTATTACTATTACTATTACTATTACTATTACTATTACTATTACTATTACTATTACTATTACTATTACTATTACTATTACTATTACTATTAACTATTACTATTACTATTACTATTACTATTACTATTACTATTACTATTACTATTACTATATTACTAATACTATTACTATTACTATTACTATTACATTACTATTACTATTACTATTACTATTACTATTACTATTACTATTACTATTACTATTACTATTACTATTACTATTACTATTACTATTACTATTACTATTACTATTACTATTACTATTACTATTACTATTACTATTACTATTACTATTACTATTACTATTACTATTACTATTACTATTACTATTACTATTACTATTACTATTACTATTACTATTACTATTACTATTACTATTACTATTACTATTACTATTACTAATACTATTACTATTACTATTACTATTACTATTACTATTACTATTACTATTACTATTACTATTACTATTACTATTACTATTACTATTACTATTACTATTACTATTACTATTACTATTACTATTACTATTACTATTACTATTACTATTACTATTACTATTACTATTACTATTACTATTACTATTACTATTACTATTACTATTACTATTACTATTACTATTACTATTACTATTACTATTACTACTATTACTATACTATTACTATTACTATTACAATTACTATTACTATTACTATTACTATTACTATTACTATTACTATTACTATTACTATTACTATTACTATTACTATTACTATTACTATTACTATTACTATTACTATTACTATTACTAACTATTACTATTACTATTACTATTACTATTACTATTACTATTACTATTACTATTACTATTACTATTACTATTACTATTACTATTACTATTACTATTACTATTACTATTACTATTACTATTACTATTACTATTACTATTACTATTACTATTACTATTACTAATTACTATTAACTATTACTATTACTATTACTATTACTATTACTATTACTATTACTATTACTATTACTATTACTATTACTATTACTATTACTATTACTATTACTATTACTATTACTATTACTATTACTATTACTATTACTATTACTATTACTATTACTATTACTATTACTATTACTATTACTATTACTATTACTATTACTATTACTATTACTATTACTATTACTATTACTATTACTATTACTATTACTATTACTATTACTAATTACTATTACTATTACTATTACTATTACTATTACTATTACTATTACTATTACTATTACTATTACTATTACTATTACTATTACTATTACTATTACTATTACTATTACTATACTATTACTATTACTATTACTATTACTATTACTATTACTATTACTATTACTATTACTATTACTATTACTATTACTATTACTATTACTATTACTATTACTATTACTATTACTATTACTATTACTATTACTATTACTATTACTATTACTATTACTATTACTATTACAACTACTATTACTATTACTATTACTATTACTATTACTATTACTATTACTATTACTATTACTATTACTATTACTATTACTATTACTATTACTATTACTATTACTATTACTATTACTATTACTATTACTATTACTATTACTATTACTATTACTATTACTATTACTATTACTATTACTATTACTAATTACTATTACTATTACTATTACTATTACTATTACTATTACTATTACTATTACTATTTACTATTACTATACTATTACTATTACTATTACTATTACTATTACTATTACTATTACTATTACTATTACTATTACTACTATTACTATTACTATTACTATTACTATTACTATTACTATTACTATTACTATTACTATTACTATTACTATTACTATAATAAATTTTATTACTATTACTATTACTATTACTATTACTATTACTATTACTATTACTATTACTATTACTATTACTATTACTATTACTATTACTATTACTATTACTATTACTATTACTATTACTATTACTATTACTATTACTATTACTATTACTATTTACTATTACTACTATTACTATTACTATTACTATTACACTATTTACTATTACTATTACTATTACTATTACTATTACTATTACTATTACTATTACTATTACTAATTACAATACTATTACTATTACTATTACTATTACTATTACTATTACTATTACTATTACTATTACTATTACTATTACTATTACTATTACTATTTACTATTACTATTACTAATATTACATTACTATTACTATTACTATTACTATTACTATTACTATTACTATTACTATTACTATTACTAATTACTATTACTATTACTATTACTATTACTATTACTATTACTATTACTATTACTAATTACTATTACTATTACTATTACTATTACTATTACTATTACTATTACTATTACTATTACTATTACTATTACTATTACTATTTACTATTACTAATTACTATTACTATTACTATTACTATTACAATTACTATTACTATTACTATTACTATTACTATTACTATTACTATTACTATTACTATTACTATTACTATTACTATTACTATTACTATTACTATTACTATTACTATTACTATTACTATTACTATTACTATTACTATTACTATTACTATTACTATTACTATTACTATTACTATTACTATTACTATTACTATTACTATTACTATTACTATTACTATTACTATTACTATTACTATTACTATTACTATTACTATTACTATTACTATTACTATTACTATTACTATTACTATTACTATTACTATTACTATTACACTATTACTATTTACTATTACTATTACTATTACTATTACTATTACTATTACTATTACTATTACTATTACTATTACTATTACTATTACTATTACTATTACTATTACTATTACTATTACTATTACTATTACTATTACTATTACTATTACTATACTATTACTATTACTATTACTATTACTATTACTATTACTATTACTATTATACTATTACTATTACTATTACTATTACTATTACTATTACTATTACTATTACTATTACTATTACTATTACTATTACTATTACTATTACTATTACTATTACTATTACTATTACTATTACTATTACTATTACTATTACTATTACTATTACTATTACTATTACTATTACTATTACTATTACTATTACTATTACTATTACTATTACTATTACTATTACTATTACTATTACATTTACTATTACTATTACTATTACTATTACTATTACTATTACTATTACTATTACTATTACTATTACTATTACTATTACTATTACTATTACTATTACTATTACTATTACTATTAACTATTACTATTACTATTACTATTACTATTACTATTACTATTACTATTACTATTACTATTACTATTACTATTACTATTACTATTACTATTACTATTACTATTACTATTACTATTACTATTACTATTACTATTACTATTACTATTACTATTACTATTACTATTACTATTACTATTACTATTACTATTACTATTACTATTACTATTACTATTACTATTACTATTACTATTACTATTACTATTACTATTACTATTACTATTACTATTACTATTACTATTACTATTACTATTACTATTACTATTACTATTACTATTACTATTACTATTACTATTACTATTACTATTACTATTACTATTACTATTACTATTACTATTACTATTACTATTACTATTACTATTACTATTACTATTACTATTACTATTACTATTACTATTACTATTACTATTACTATTACTATTACTATTACTATTACTATTACTATTACTATTACTATTACTATTACTATTACTATTACTATTACTATTACTATTACTATTACTATTACTATTACTATTACTATTACTATTACTATTACTATTACTATTACTATTACTATTACTATTACTATTACTATTACTATTACTATTACTATTACTATTACTATTACTATTACTATTACTATTACTATTACTATTACTATTACTATTACTATTACTATTACTATTACTATTACTATTACTATTACTATTACTATTACTATTACTATTACTATTACTATTACTATTACTATTACTATTACTATTACTATTACTATTACTATTACTATTACTATTACTTTACTATTACTATTACTATTACTATTACTATTACTATTACTATTACTATTACTATTACTATTACTATTACTATTACTATTACTATTACTATTACTATTACTATTACTATTACTATTACTATTACTATTACTATTACTATTACTATTACTATTACTATTACTATTACTATTACTATTACTATTACTATTACTATTACTATTACTATTACTATTACTATTACTATTACTATTACTATTACTATTACTATTACTATTACTATTACTATTACTATTACAATTACTATTACTATTACTATTACTATTACTATTACTATTACTATTACTATTACTATTACTATTACTATTACTATTACTATTACTATTACTATTACTATTACTATTACTATTACTATTACTATTACTATTACTATTACTATTACTATTACTATTACTATTACTATTACTATTACTATTACTATTTACTATTACTATTACTATTACTATTACTATTACTATTACTATTACTATTACTATTACTATTACTATTACTATTACTATTACTATTACTATTACTATTACTATTACTATTACTATTACTATTACTATTACTATTACTATTACTATTACTATTACTATTACTATTACTATTACTATTACTATTACTATATTACTATTACTATTACTATTACTATTACTATTACTATTACTATACTATTACTATTACTATTACTATTACTATTACTATTACTATTACTATTACTATTACTATTACTATTACTATTACTATTACTATTACTATTACTATTACTATTACTATTACTATTACTAAATTACTATTACTATTACTATTACTATTACTATTACTATTACTATTACTATTACTATTACTATTACTATTACTATTTAACTATTACTATTACTATTACTATTACTATTACTATTACTATTACTATTACTATTACTATTACTATTACTATTACTATTACTATTACTATTACTATTACTATTACTATTACTATTACTATTACTATTACTATTACTATTACTATTACTATTACTATTACTATTACTATTACTATTACTATTACTATTACTATTACTATTACTATTACTAAATTACTATTACTATTACTATTACTATTACTATTACTATTACTATTACTATTACTATTACTATTACTATTACTATTACTAATATACTATTACTATTACTATTACTATTACTATTACTATTACTATTACTATTACTATTACTATTACTATTACTATTACTATTACTATTACTATTACTATTACTATTACTATTACTATTACTATTACTATTACTATTACTATTACTATTACTATTACTATTACTATTACTATTACTATTACTATTACTATTACTAATTACTATTACTATTACTATTACTATTACTATTACTATTACTATTACTATTACTATTACTATTACTATTACTATTACTATTACTATTAAACTATTACTATTACTATTACTATTACTATTACTATTACTATTACTATTACTATTACTATTACTATTACTATTACTATTACTATTACTATTACTATTACTATTACTATTACTATATTACTATTACTATTACTATTACTATTACTATTACTATTACTATTACTATTACTATTACTATTACTATTACTATTACTATTACTATTACTATTACTATTACTATTACTATTACTATTACTATTACTATTACTATTACTATTACTATTACTATTACTATTACTATTACTATTACTATTACTATTACTATTACTATTACTATTACTATTACTATTACTATTACTATTACTATTACTATTACTATTACTATTACTATTACTATTACTATTACTATTACTAATACTATTACTATTACTATTATTATTACTATTACTATTACTATTACTATTACTATTACTATTACTATTACTATTACTATTACTATTACTATTACTATTACTATTACTATTACTATTACTATTACTATTACTATTACTATTACTATTACTATTACTATTACTATTACTATTACTATTACTATTACTATTACTATTACTATTACTATTACTATTACTATTACTATTACTATTACTATTACTATTACTATTACTATTACTATTACTATTACTATTACTATTACTATTACTATTACTATTACTATTACTATTACTATTACTATTACTATTACTATTACTATTACTATTACTATTACTATTACTATTACTATTACTATTACTATTACTATTACTATTACTATTACTATTACTATTACTATTACTATTACTATTACTATTACTATTACTATTACTATTACTATTACTATTACTATTACTATTACTATTACTATTACTATTACTATTACTATTACTATTACTATTACTATTACTATTACTATTACTATTACTATTACTATTACTATTACTATTACTATTACTATTACTATTACTATTACTATTACTATTACTATTACTATTACTATTACTATTACTATTACTATTACTATTACTATTACTATTACTATTACTATTACTATTACTATTACTATTACTATTACTATTACTATTACTATTACTATTACTATTACTATTACTATTACTATTACTATTACTAATTACTATTACTATTACTATTACTATTTACTATTACTATTACTATTACTATTACTATTACTATTACTATTACTATTACTATTACTATTACTATTACTATTACTATTACTATTAATACTATTACTATTACTATTACTATTACTATTACTATTACTATTACTATTACTATTACTATTACTATTACTATTACTATTACTATTACTATTACTATTACTATTACTATTACTATTACTATTACTATTACTATAACTATTACTATTACTATTACTATTACTATTACTATTACTATTACTATTACTATTACTATTACTATTACTATTACTATTACTATTACTATTACTATTACTATTACTATTACTATTACTATTACTATTACTATTACTATTACTATTACTATTACTATTACTATTACTATTACTAAAACTATTACTATTACTATTACTATTACTATTACTATTACTATTACTATTACTATTACTATTACTATTACTATTACTATTACTATTACTATTACTATTACTATTACTATTACTATTACTATTTACTATTACTATTACTATTACTATTACTATTACTATTACTATTACTATTACTATTACTATTACTATTACTATTACTATTACTATTACTATTACTATTACTATTACTATTACTATTACTATTACTATTACTATTTACTATTACTATTACTATTACTATTACTATTACTATTACTATTACTATTACTATTACTATTACTATTACTATTACTATTACTATTACTATTACTATTACTATACTATTACTATTACTATTACTATTACTATTACTATTACTATTACTATTACTATTACTATTACTATTACTATTACTATTACTATTACTATTACTATTACTATTACTATTACTATTACTATTACTATTACTATTACTATTACTATTACTATTACTATTACTATTACTAAATTACTATTACTATTACTATTACTATTACTATTACTATTACTATTACTATTACTATTACTATTACTATTACTATTACTATTACTATTTATTACTATTACTATTACTATTACTATTACTATTACTATTACTATTACTATTACTATTACTATTACTATTACTATTACTATTACTATTACTATTACTATTACTATTACTATTACTATTACTATTACTATTACTATTACTATTACTATTACTATTACTATTACTATTAATTACTATACTATTACTATTACTATTACTATTAACTATTACTATTACTATTACTATTACTATTACAATTTACTATTACTATTACTATTACTATTACTATTACTATTACTATTACTATTACTATTACTATTACTATAACTATTACTATTACTATTACTATTACTATTACTATTACTATTACTATTACTATTACTATTACTATTACTATTACTATTACTATTACTATTACTATTACTATTACTATTACTATTACTATTACTATTACTATCTTACTATTACTATTACTATACTATTACTATTACTATTACTATTACTATTACTATTACTATTACTAATAACTATTACTATTACTATTACTATTACTATTACTATTACTATTACTATTACTATTACTACTATTACTATTACTAATTTACTATTACTATTACTATTACTATTACTATTACTATTACTATTACTATTACTATTACTATTACTATTACTATTACTATTACTATTACTATTACTATTACTATTACTATTACTATTACTATTACTATTACTATTACTATTACTATTACTATTACTATTACTATTACTATTACACTATTACTATTACTATTACTATTACTATTACTATTACTATTACTATTACTATTACTATTACTATTACTATTACTATTACTATTACTATTACTATTACTATTACTATTACTATTACTATTACTATTACTATTACTATTACTATTACTATTACTATTACTATTACTATTACTATTACTATTACTATTACTATTACTATTACATATTACTAATTTACTATTACTATTACTATTACTATTACTATTACTATTACTATTACTATTACTATTACTATTACTATTACTATTACTATTACTATTACTATTACTATTACTATTACTATATTACTATTACTATTACTATTACTATTACTATTACTATTACTATTACTATTACTATTACTATTACTATTACTATTACTATTACTATTACTATTACTATTACTATTACTATTACTATTACTATTACTATTACTATTACTATTACTATTACTATTACTATTACTATTACTATTACTATTACTATTACTATTACTATTACTATTACTATTACTATTACTATTACTATTACTATTACTATTACTATTACTATTACTATTACTATTACTATTACTATTACTATTACTATTACTATTACTATTACTATTACTATTACTATTACTATTACTATTACTATTACTATTACTATTACTATTACTATTACTATTACTATTACTATTACTATTACTATTACTATTACTATTACTATTACTATTACTATTACTATTACTATTACTATTACTATTACTATTACTATTACTATACTATTACTATTACTATTACTATTACTATTACTATTACTATTACTATTACTATTACTATTACTATTACTATTACTATTACTATTACTATTACTATTACTATTACTATTACTATTACTATTACTATTACTATTACTATTACTATTACTATTACTATTACTATTACTATTACTATTACTATTACTATAAACTATTACTAATACTATTACTAATAACTATTACTAATTACTATTACTAATACTATTACTATTACTATTACTATTACTATTACTATTACTATTACTATTACTATTACTATTACTATTACTATTACTATTACTATTACTATTACTATTACTATTACTATTACTATTACTATTACTAATTACTATTACTATTACTATTACTATTACTATTACTATTACTATTACTATTACTATTACTATTACTATTACTATTACTATTACTATTACTAATACTATTACTATTACTATTACTATTACTATTACTATTACTATTACTATTACTATTACTATTACTATTACTATTACTATTACTATTACTATTACTATTACTATTACTATTACTATTACTATTACTATTACTATTACTATTACTAATTACTATTACTATTAAATTACTATTACTATTACTATTACTATTACTATTACTATTACTATTACTATTACTATTACTATTACTATTACTATTATACTATTACTATTACTATTACTATTACTATTACTAACTATTACTATTACTATTACTATTACTATTACTATTACTATTACTATTACTATTACTATTACTATTACTATTACTATTACTATTACTATTACTATTACTATTACTATTACTATTACTATTACTATAACTATTACTATTACTATTACTATTACTATTACTATTACTATTACTATTACTATTACTATTACTATTACTATTACTATTACTATTACTATTACTAATAACTATTACTATTACTATTACTATTACTATTACTATTACTATTACTATTACTATTACTATTACTATTACTATTACTATTACTATTACTATTACTATTACTATTACTATTACTATTACTATTACTATTACTAATACTATTACTATTACTATTACTATTACTATTACTATTACTATTACTATTACTATTACTATTACTATTACTATTACTATTACTATTACTATTACTATTACTATTACTATTACTATTACTACTACTATTACTATTACTATTACTATTACTATTACTATTACTATTACTATTACTATTACTATTACTATTACTATTACTATTACTATTACTATTACTATTACTATTACTATTACTATTACTATTACTATTACTATTACTATTACTATTACTATTACTATTACTATTACTATTACTATTACTATTACTATTACTATTACTATTACTATTACTATTACTATTAACTATTACTATTACTATTACTATTACTATTACTATTACTATTACTATACTATTACTATTACTATTACTATTACTATTACTATTACTATTACTATTACTATTACTATTACTATTACTATTACTATTACTATTACTATTACTATTACTATTACTATTACTATTACTATTACTATTACTATTACTATTACTATTACTATTACTATTACTATTACTATTACTATTACTATTACTAATACTATTACTATTACTATTACTATTACTATTACTATTACTATTACTATTACTATTACTATTACTATTACTATTACTATTACTATTACTATTACTATTACTATTACTATTACTATTTACTATTACTATTACTATTACTATTACTATTACTATTACTATACTATTACTATTACTATTACTATTACTATTACTATTACTATTACTATTACTATTACTATTACTATTACTATTACTATTACTATTACTATTACTATTACTATTACTATTACTATTACTATTACTATTACTATTACTATTACTATTACTATTACTATTACTATTACTATTACTATTACTATTACTATTACTATTACTATTACTATTACTAATTTACTATTACTATTACTATTACTATTACTATTACTATTACTATTACTATTACTATTACTATTACTATTACTATTACTATTACTATTACTATTACTATTACTATTACTATTACTATTACTATTACTATTACTATTACTATTACTATTACTATTACTAATTACTATTACTATTACTATTACTATTACTATTACTATTACTATTACTATTACTATTACTATTACTATTACTATTACTATTACTATTACTATTACTATTACTATTACTATTACTATTACTATTACTATTACTATTACTATTACTATTACTATTACTATTACTATTACTATTACTATTACTATTACTATTACTATTACTATTACTATTACTATTACTATTACTATTACTATTACTATTACTATTACTATTACTATTACTATTACTATTACTATTACTATTACTATTACTATTACTATTACTATTACTATTACTATTACTATTACTATTACTATTACTATTACTATTACTATTACTATTACTATTACTATTACTATTACTATTACTATTACTATTACTATTACTATTACTATTACTATTACTATTACTATTAATTACTATTACTATTACTATTACTATTACTATTACTATTACTATTACTATTACTATTACTATTACTATTACTATTACTATTACTATTACTATTACTATTACTATTACTATTACTATTACTATTACTATTACTATTACTATTACTATTACTATTACTATATTACTATTACTATTACTATTACTATTACTATTACTATTACTATTACTATTACTATTACTATTACTATTACTATTACTATTACTATTACTATTACTATTACTATTACTATTACTATTACTATTACTATTACTATTACTATTACTATTACTATTACTATTACTATTACTATTACTATTACTATTACTATTACTATTACTATTTACTATTACTATTACTATTACTATTACTATTACTATTACTATTACTATTACTATTACTATTACAATTACTATTACTATTACTATTACTATTACTATTACTATTACTATTACTATTACTATTACTATTACTATTACTATTACTATTACTATTACTATTACTATTACTATTACTATTACTATTACTATTACTATTACTATTACTATTACTATTACTATTACTATTACTATTACTATTACTATTACTATTACTATTACTATTACTATTACTATTACTATTACTATTACTATTACTATTACTATTACTATTACTATTACTATTACTATTACAATTACTATTACTATTACTATTACTATTACTATTACTATTACTATTACTATTACTATTACTATTACTATTACTATTACTATTACTATTACTATTACTATTACTATTACTATTACTATTACTATTACTATTACTATTACTATTACTATTACTATTACTATTACTATTACTATTACTATTACTATTACTATTACTATTACTATTACTATTACTATTACTATTACTATTACTATTACTATTACTATTACTATTACTATTACTATTACTATTACTATTACTATTACTATTACTATTACTATTACTATTACTATTACTATTACTATTACTACTATTACACTATTACTATTACTATTACTATTACTATTACTATTACTATTACTATTACTATTACTATTACTATTACTATTACTATATACTATTACTATTACTATACTATTACTATTACTATTACTATTACTATTACTATTACTATTACTATTACTATTACTATTACTATTACTATTACTATTACTATACTACTTTATTACTATTACTATTACATTATATTATTATCTATTACTATTACTATTACTATTACTATTACTATTACTATTACTATTACTATTACTATTACTATTACTATTACTATTACTATTACTATTACTATTACTATTACTATTACTATTACTATTACTATTACTATTACTATTACTATTACTATTACTATTACTATTACTATTACTATTACTATTACTATTACTATTACTATTACTATTACTATTACTATTACTATTACTATTACTATTACTATTACTATTACTATTACTATTACTATTACTATTACTATTACTATTACTATTACTATTACTATTACTATTACTATTACTATTACTATTACTATTACTATTACTATTACTATTACTATTACTATTACTATTACTATTACTATTACTATTTACTATTACTATTACTATTACTATTACTATTACTATTACTATTACTATTACTATTACTATTACTATTACTATTACTATTACTATTACTATTACTATTACTATTACTATTACTATTACTATTACTATTACTATTACTATTACTATTACTATTACTATTACTATTACTATTACTATTACTATTACTATTACTATTACTATTACTATTACTATTACTATTACTATTACTATTATTACTATTACTATTACTATTACTATTACTATTACTATTACTATTACTATTACTATTACTATTAAACTATTACTATTACTATTACTATTACTATTACTATTACTATTACTATTACTATTACTATTACTATTACTATTACTATTACTATTACTATTACTATTACTATTACTATTACTATTACTATTACTATTACTATTACTATTACTATTACTATTACTATTACTATTACTATTACTATTACTATTACTATTACTATTACTATTAAATTACTATTACTATTACTATTACTATTACTATTACTATTACTATTACTATTACTATTACTATTACTATTACTATTACTATTACTATTACTATTACTATTACTATTACTATTACTATTACTATTACTATTACTATTACTATTACTATTACTATTACTATTACTATTACTATTACTATTACTATTACTATTACTATTACTATTACTATTACTATTACTATTACTATTACTATTACTATTACTATTACTATTACTATTACTATTACTATTACAATTACTATTACTATTACTATTACTATTACTATTACTATTACTATTACTATTACTATTACTATTACTATTACTATTACTATTACTATTACTATTACTATTACTATTACTATTACTATTACTATTACTATTACTATTACTATTACTATTACTATTACTATTACTATTACTATTACTATACTATTACTATTACTATTACTATTACTATTACTATTACTATTACTATTACTATTACTATTACTATTACTATTACTATTACTATTACTATTACTATTACTATTACTATTACTATTACTATTACTATTACTATTACTATTACTAATTTTAACTATTACTATTACTATTACTATTACTATTACTATTACTATTACTATTACTATTACTATTACTATTACTATTACTATTACTATTACTATTACTATTACTATTACTATTACTATTACTATTACTATTACTATTACTATTACTATTACTATTACTATTACTATTACTATTACTATTACTATTACTATTACTATTACTATTACTATTACTATTACTATTACTATTACTATTACTATTACTATTACTATTACTATTACTATTACTATTACTATTACTATTACTATTACTATTACTATTACTATTACTATTACTATTACTATTACTATACTATTACTATTACTATTACTATTACTATTACTATTACTATTACTATTACTATTACTATTACTATTACTATTACTATTACTATTACTATTACTATTACTATTACTATAACTATTACTATTACTATTACTATTACTATTACTATTACTATTACTATTACTATTACTATTACTATTACTATTACTATTACTATTACTATTACTATTACTATTACTATTACTATTACTATTACTATTTACTATTACTATTACTATTACTATTACTATTACTATTACTATTACTATTACTATTACTATTACTATTACTATTACTATTACTATTACTATTACTATTACTATTACTATTACTATTTACTATTACTATTACTAATTACTATTACTATTACTATTACTATTACTATTACTATTACTATTACTATTACTATTACTATTACTATTACTATTACTATTACTATTACTATTACTATTACTATTACTATTACTATTACTATTACTATTACTATTACTATTACTATTACTATTACTATTACTATTACTATTACTATTACTATTACTATTACTATTACTATTACTATTACTATTACTATTACTATTACTATTACTATTACTATTACTATTACTATTACTATTAATTACTATTACTATTACTATTACTATTACTATTACTATTACTATTACTATTACTATTACTATTTATTACTATTACTATTACTATTACTATTACTATTACTATTACTATTACTATTACTATTACTATTACTATTACTATTACTATTACTATTACTATTACTATTACTATTACTATTACTATTACTATTACTATTACTATTACTATTACTATACTATTACTATTACTATTACTATTACTATTACTATTACTATTACTATTACTATTACTATTACTATTACTATTACTATTACTATTACTATTACTATTACTATTACTATTACTATTACTATTACTATTACTATTACTATTACTATTACTATTACTATATACTATTACTATTACTATTACTATTACTATTACTATTACTATTACTATTACTATATTACTATTACTATTACTATTACTATTACTATTACTATTACTATTACTATTACTATTACTATTACTATTACTATTACTATTACTATTACTATTACTATTACTATTACTATTACTATTACTATTACTATTACTATTACTATTACTATTACTATTACTATTACTATTACAATTACTATTACTATTACTATTACTATTACTATTACTATTACTATTACTATTACTATTACTATTACTATTACTATTACTATTACTATTACTATTTACTATTACTATTACTATTACTATTACTATTACTATTACTATTACTATTACTATTACTATTACTATTACTATTACTATTACTATTACTATTACTATTACTATTACTATTACTATTACTATTACTATTACTATTACTATTACTATTACTATTACTATTACTATTACTATTACTATTACTATTACTATTACTATTACTATTACTATTACTATTACTATTACTATTACTATTACTATTACTATTACTATTACTATTACTATTACTATTACTATTACTATTACTATTACTATACTATTACTATTACTATTACTATTACTATTACTATTACTATTACTATTACTATTACTATTACTATTACTATTACTATTACTATTACTATTACTATTACTATTACTATTACTATTACTTAATTACTATTACTATTACTATTATACTATTACTATTACTATTACTATTACTATTACTATTACTATTACTATTACTATTACTATTATTACTATTACTATTACTATTACTATTACTATTACTATTACTATTACTATTACTATTACTATTACTATTACTAATTATACTATTACTATTACTATTACTATTACTATTACTATTACTATTACTATTACTATTACTATTACTATTACTATTACTATTACTATTACTATTACTATTACTATTACTATTACTATTACTATTACTATTACTATTACTACATACTATTACTATTACTATTACTATTACTATTACTATTACTATTACTATTACTATTACTATTATATTACTATTACTATTACTATTACTATTACTATTACTATTACTATTACTATTACTATTACTATTACTATTACTATTACTATTACTATTACTATTACTATTACTATTACTATTACTATTACTATTACTATTACTATTACTATTACTATTACTATTACTATTACTATTACTATTACTATTACTATTACTATTACTATTACTATTACTATTACTATTACTATTACTATTACTATTACTATTACTAATTACTATTACTATTACTATTACTATTACTATTACTATTACTATTACTATTACTATTACTATTACTATTACTATTACTATTACTATTACTATTACTATTACTATTACTATTACTATTACTATTACTATTACTATTACTATTACTATTACTATTACTATTACTATTACTATTACTATTACTATTACTATTACTATTACTATTACTATTACTATTACTATTACTATTACTATTACTATTACTATTACTATTACTATTACTATTACTATTACTATTACTATTACTATTACTATTACTATTACTATTACTATTACTATTACTATTACTATTACTATTACTATTACTATTACTATTACTATTACTATTACTATTACTATTACTATTACTATTACTATTACTATTACTATTACTATTACTATTACTATTACTATTACTATTACTATTACTATTACTATTACTATTACTATTACTATTACTATTACTATTACTATTACTATTACTATTACTATTACTATTACTATTACTATTACTATTACTATTACTATTACTATTACTATTACTATTACTATTACTATTACTATTACTATTACTATTACTATTACTATTACTATTACTATTACTATTACTATTACTATTACTATTACTATTACTATTACTATTACTATTACTATTACTATTACTATTACTATTACTATTACTATTACTATTACTATTACTATTACTATTACTATTACTATTACTATTACTATTACTATTACTATTACTATTACTATTACTATTACTATTACTATTACTATTACTATTACTATTACTATTACTATTACTATTACTATTACTATTACTATTACTATTACTATTACTATTACTATTACTATTACTATTACTATTACTATTACTATTACTATTACTATTACTATTACTATTACTATTACTATTACTATTACTATTACTATTACTATTACTATTACTATTACTATTACTATTACTATTACTATTACTATTACTATTACTATTACTATTACTATTACTATTACTATTACTATTACTATTACTATTACTATTACTATTACTATTACTATTACTATTACTATTACTATTACTATTACTATTACTATTACTATTACTATTACTATTACTATTACTATTACTATTACTATTACTATTACTATTACTATTACTATTACTATTACTATTACTATTACTATTACTATTACTATTACTATTACTATTACTATTACTATTACTATTACTATTACTATTACTATTACTATTACTATTACTATTACTATTACTATTACTATATACTATTACTATTACTATTACTATTACTATTACTATTACTATTACTATTACTATTACTATTACTATTACTATTACACTATTACTATTACTATTACTATTACTATTACTATTACTATTACTATTACTATACTATTACTATTACTATTACTATTACTATTACTATTACTATTACTATTACTATTACTATTACTATTACTATTACTATTACTATTACTATTACTATTACTATTACTATTACTATTACTATTACTATTACTATTACTATTACTATTACTATTACTATTACTATTACTATTACTATTACTATTACTATTACTATTACTATTACTATTACTATTACTATTACTATTACTATTACTATTACTATTACTATTACTATTACTATTACTATTACTATTACTATTACTATTACTATTACTATACTATTACTATTACTATTACTAATTACTATTACTATTACTATTACTATTACTATTACTATTACTATTACTATTACTATTACTATTACTATTACTATTACTATTACTATTACTATTACTATTACTATTACTATTACTATTACTATTACTATTACTATTACTATTACTATTACTATTACTATTACTATTTACTATTACTATTACTATTACTATTACTATTACTATTACTATTACTATTACTATTACTATTACTATTACTATTACTATTACTATTACTATTACTATTACTATTACTATTACTATTACTATTACTATTACTATTACTATTACTATTACTATTACTATTACTATTACTATTACTATTACTATTACTATTACTATTACTATTACTATTACTATTACTATTACTATTACTATTACTATTACTATTACTATTACTATTACTATTACTATTACTAATTACTATTACTATTACTATTACTATTACTATTACTATTACTATTACTATTACTATTACTATTACTATACTATTACTATTACTATTACTATTACTATTACTATTACTATTACTATTACTATTACTATTACTATTACTATTACTATTACTATTACTATTACTATTACTATTACTATTACTATTACTATTACTATTACTATTACTATTACTATTACTATTACTATTACTATTACTATTACTATTACTATTACTATTACTATTACTATTACTATTACTATTACTATTACTATTACTATTACTATTACTATTACTATTACTATTACTATTACTATTACTATTACTATTACTATTACTATTACTATTACTATTACTATTACTATTACTATTACTATTACTATTACTATTACTATTACTATTACTATTACAATTACTATTACTATTACTATTACTATTACTATTACTATTACTATTACTATTACTATTACTATTACTATTACTATTACTATTACTATTACTATTACTATTACTATTACTATTACTATTACTATTACTATTACTATTACTATTACTATTACTATTACTATTACTATTACTATTACTATTACTATTACTATTACTATTACTATTACTATTACTATTACTATTACTATTACTATTACTATTACTATTACTATTACTATTACTATTACTATTACTATTACTATTACTATTACTATTACTATTACTATTACTATTACTATTACTATTACTATTACTATTACTATTTACTATTACTATTACTATTACTATTACTATTACTATTACTATTACTATTACTATTACTATTACTATTACTATTACTATTACTATTACTATTACTATTACTATTACTATTACTATTACTATTACTATTACTATTACTATTACTATTACTATTACTATTACTATTACTATTACTATTACTATTACTATTACTATTACTATTACTATTACTATTACTATTACTATTACTATTACTATTACTATTACTATTACTATTACTATTACTATTACTATTACTATTACTATACTATTACTATTACTATTACTATTACTATTACTATTACTATTACTATTACTATTACTATTACTATTACTATTACTATTACTATTACTATTACTATTACTATTACTATTACTATTACTATTACTATTACTATTACTATTACTATTACTATTACTATTACTATTACTAAATACTATTACTATTACTATTACTATTACTATTACTATTACTATTACTATTACTATTACTATTACTATTACTATTACTATTACTATTACTATTACTATTTACTATTACTATTACTATTACTATTACTATTACTATTACTATTACTATTACTATTACTATTACTATTACTATTACTATTACTATTACTATTACTATTACTATTACTATTACTATTACTATTACTATTACTATTACTATTACTATTACTATTACTATTACTATTACTATTACTATTACTATTACTATTACTATTACTATTACTATTACAATTACTATTACTATTACTATTACTATTACTATTACTATTACTATTACTATTACTATTACTATTACTATTACTATTACTATTACTATTACTATTACTATTACTATTACTATTACTATTACTATTACTATTACTATTACTATTACTATTACAAACTATTACTATTACTATTATACTATTACTATTACTATTACTATTACTATTACTATTACTATTACTATTACTATTACTATTACTATTACTATTACTATTACTATTACTATTACTATTACTATTACTATTACTATTACTATTACTATTACTATTACTATTACTATTACTATTACTATTACTATTACTATTACTATTACTATTACTATTACTATTACTATTACTATTACTATTACTATTACTATTACTATTACTATTACTATTACTATTACTATTACTATTACTATTACTATTACTATTACTATTACTATTACTATTACTATTACTATTACTATTACTATTACTATTACTATTACTATTACTATTACTATTACTATTACTATTACTATTACTATTACTATTACTATTACTAAAACTATTACTATTACTATTACTATTACTATTACTATTACTATTACTATTACTATTACTATTACTATTACTATTACTATTACTATTACTATTACTATTACTATTACTATTACTATTACTATTACTATTACTATTACTATTACTATTACTATTACTATTACTATTACTATTACTATTATACTATTACTATTACTATTACTATTACTATTACTATTACTATTACTATTACTATTACTATTACTATTACTATTACTATTACTATTACTATTACTATTACTATTACTATTACTATTACTATTACTATTACTATTACTATTACTATTACTATTACTATTACTATTACTATTACTATTACTATTACTATTACTATTACTATTACTATTACTATTACTATTACTATTACTATTACTATTACTATTACTATTACTATTACTATTACTATTACTATTACTATTACTATTACTATTACTATTACTATTACTATTACTATTACTATTACTATTACTATTTACTATTACTATTACTATTACTATTACTAATTACTATTACTATTACTATTACTATTACTATTACTATTACTATTACTATTACTATTACTATTACTATTACTATTACTATTACTATTACTATTACTATTACTATTACTATTACTATTACTATTACTATTACTATTACTATTACTATTACTATTACTATTACTATTACTATTACTATTACTATTACTATTACTATTACTCTATTACTATTACTATTACTATTACTATTACTATTACTATTACTATTACTATTACTATTACTATTACTATTACTATTACTATTACTATTACTATTACTATTACTATTACTATTACTATTACTATTACTATTACTATTACTATTACTATTACTATTACTATTACTATTACTATTACTATTACTATTACTATTACTATTACTATTACTATTACTATTACTATTACTATTACTATTACTATTACTAATTACTATTACTATTACTATTACTATTACTATTACTATTACTATTACTATTACTATTACTATTACTATTACTATTACTATTACTATTACTATTACTATTACTATTACTATTACTATTACTATTACTATTACTATTACTATTACTATTACTATTACTATTACTATTACTATTACTATTACTATTACTATTACTATTACTATTACTATTACTATTACTATTACTATTACTATTACTATTACTATTACTATTACTATTACTATTACTATTACTATTACTATTACTTATACTATTACTATTACTATTACTATTACTATTACTATTACTATTACTAACTATTACTAATAACTATTACTAATACTAACTATTACTATTACTATTACTATTACTATTACTATTACTATTACTATTACTATTACTATTAACTATTACTATTACTATTACTACTATTACTATTACTATTACTATTACTATTACTATTACTACTAATACTATTACTATTACTATTACTATATACTATTACTACAAACTATTACTATTACTATTACTATTACTATTACTATTACACTATTACTATTACTATTACTATTACTATTACTATTACTATTACTATTACTATTACTATTACTATTACTATTACTATTACTATTACTATTACTATTACTATTAATACTATTACTATTACTATTACTACATACTATTACTATTACTATTACTATTACTATTACTATTACTATTACTATTACTATTACTATTACTATTACTATTACTATTACTATTACTATTACTATTACTATTACTATTACTATTACTACAATTACTATTACTATTACTATTACTATTACTATTACTATTACTATTAACTATTACTATTACTATTACTATTACTATTACTATTACTATTACTATTACTATTACTATTACTATTACTATTACTACTTACTAATTACTATTACTATTACTAACTATTACTATTACTATTACTATTACAATATTAACTATTACTATTACTATTACTATTACTATTACTATTTACTACAACTACTTACTAACTTACTACATTACTATTACTATTACTAATACTATTACTATTACTATTACTATTACTATTACTATTACTATTACTATTACTATTACTATTACTATTACTATTACTATTACTATTACTATTACTATTACTATTACTATTACTATTACTATTACTATTACTATTACTATTACTATTACTATTACTATTACTATTACTATTACTATTACTATTACTATTACTATAAACTATTACTATTACTATTACTATTACTATTACTATTACTATTACTATTACTATTACTATTACTATTACTATTAACTATTACTATTACTATTACTATTACTATTACTATTACTATTACTATTACTATTACTATTACTATTACTATTACTATTACTATTACTATTACTATTACTATTACTATTACTATTACTATTACTATTACTATTACTATTACTATTACTATTACTATTACTATTACTATTACTATTACTATTACTATTACTATAACTATTACTATTACTATTACTATTACTATTACTATTACTATTACTATTACTATTACTATTACTATTACTATTACTATTACTATTACTATTACTATTACTATTACTATTACTATTACTATTACTATTACTATTACTATTATATTACTATTACTATTACTATTACTATTACTATTACTATTACTATTACTATTACTATTACTATTACTATTACTATTACTATTACTATTACTATTACTATTACTATTACTATTACTATTACTATTACTATTACTATTACTATAACTATTACTATTACAATTACTATTACTATTACTATTACTATTACTATTACTATTACTATTACTATTACTATTACTATTACTATTACTATTACTATTACTATTACTATTACTATTACTATTACTATTACTATTACTATTACTATTACTATTACTATTACTATTACTATTACTATTACTATTACTATTACTATTACTATTACTATTACTATTACTATTACTATTACTATTACTATTACTATTACTATTACTATTACTATTACTATTACTATACTATTATTACTATTACTATTACTATTACTATTACTATTACTATTACTATTACTATTACTATTACTATTACTATTACTATTACTATTACTATTACTATTACTATTACTAATTACTAAATACTATTACTATTACTATTACTATTACTATTACTATTACTATTACTATTACTATTACTATTACTATTACTATTACTATTACTATTACTATTACTATTACTAATTACTATTACTATTACTAATAACTATTACTATTAACTATTACTATTACTATTAATTTTTACTATTACTATTACTATTACTATTACTATTACTATTACTATTACTATTACTATTACTATTACTATTACTATTACTATTACTATTACTATTACTATTACTATTACTATTACTATTACTATTACTATTACTATTACTATTACTATTACTATTACTATTACTATTACTATTACTATTACTATTACTATTACTATTACTATTACTATTACTATTACTATTACTATTACTATTACTATACTATTACTATTACTATTACTATTACTATTACTATACTATTACTATTACTATTACTATTACTATTACTATTACTATTACTATTACTATTACTATTACTATTACTATTACTATTACTATTACTATTACTATTACTATTACTATTACTATTACTATTACTATTACTATTACTATACTATTACTATTACTATTACTATTACTATTACTATACTATTACTATTACTATTACTATTACTATTACTATTACTATTACTATTACTATTACTATTACTATTACTATTACTATTACTATTACTATTACTATTACTATTACTATTACTATTACTAATACTATTACTATTACTATTACTATTACTATTACTATTACTATTACTATTACTATTACTATTACTATTACTATTACTATTACTATACTATTACTATTACTATTACTATTACTATTACTATTACTATTACTATTACTATTACTATTACTATTACTATTACTATTACTATTACTATTACTATTACTATTACTATTACTATTACTATTACTATATACTATTACTATTACTATTACTATTACTATTACTATTACTATTACTATTACTAATTACTATTACTATTACTATTACTATTACTATTACTATTACTATTACTATTACTATTACTATTACTATACTATTACTATTACTATTACTATTACTATTACTATTACTATTACTATTACTATTACTATTACTATTACTATTACTATTACTATTACTATTACTATTACTATTACTATTACTATTACTATTACTATTACTATTACTATTACTATTACTATTACTATTACTATTACTATTACTATTACTATTACTATTACTATTACTATTACTATTACTATTACTATTACTATTACTATTACTATTACTATTACTATTACTATTACTATATTACTATTACTATTACTATTACTATTACTATTACTATTACTATTACTATTACTATTACTATTACTATTACTATTACTATTACTATTACTATTACTAATACTATTACTATTACTATTACTATTACTATTACTATTACTATTACTATTACTATTACTATTACTATTACTATTACTATTACTATTACTATTACTATTACTATTACTATTACTATTACTATTACTATTACTAATACTATTACTATTACTATTACTATTACTATTACTATTACTATTACTATTACTATTACTATTACTATTACTATTACTATTACTATTACTATTACTATTACTATTACTATTACTATTACTATTACTATTACTATTACTATTACTATTAATTATTACTATTACTATTACTATTACTATTACTATTACTATTACTATTACTATTACTATTACTATTACTATTACTATTACTATTACTATTACTATTACTATTACTATTACTATTACTATTACTATTACTATTACTATTACTATTACTATTACTATTACTATTACTATTACTATTACTATTACTATAATAACTATTTACTATTTACTATTACTATTACTATTACTATTACTATTACTATTACTATTACTATTACTATTACTATTACTATTACTATTACTATTACTATTACTATTACTATTACTATTACTAATACTATTACTATTACTATTACTATTACTATTACTATTACTATTACTATTACTATTACTATTACTAATACTATTACTATTACTATTACTATTACTATTACTATTACTATTACTATTACTATTACTATTACTATTACTATTACTATTACTATTACTATTACTATTACTATTACTATTACTATTACTATTACTATTACTATTACTATTACTATTACTATTACTATTACTATTACTATTACTATTACTAATTACTATTACTAATTACTATTACTATTACTATTACTATTACTATTACTATTACTATTACTATTACTATTACTATTACTATTACTATTACTATTACTATTACTATTACTATTACTATTACTATTACTATTACTATTACTATTACTAATACTATTACTATTACTATTACTATTACTATTACTATTACTATTACTATTACTATTACTATTACTATTACTATTACTATTACTATTACTATTACTATTACTATTACTATTACTAATACTATTACTATTACTATTACTATTACTATTACTATTACTATTACTATTACTATTACTATTACTATTACTATTACTATTACTATTACTATTACTATTACTATTACTATTACTATTACTATTACTATTACTATTACTATTACTATTACTATTACTATTACTATTACTATTACTATTACTATTACTATTACTATTACTATTACTATTACTATTAACTATTACTATTACATATAACTAATTACTATTACTATTACTATTACTATTACTATTACTATTACTATTACTATTACTATTACTATTACTAATACTATTACTATTACTATTACTATTACTATTACTATTACTATTACTATTACTATTACTATTACTATTACTATTACTATTACTATTACTATTACTATTACTATTACTATTACTATTACTATTACTATTACTATTACTATTACTATTACTATTACTATTACTATTACTAATTACTATTACTATTACTATTACTATTACTATTACTATTACTATTACTATTACTATTACTATTACTATTACTATTACTATTAACTATTACTATTACTATTACTATTACTATTACTATTACTATTACTATTACTATTACTATACTATTACTATAACTATTACTATTACTATTACTATTACTATTACTATTACTATTACTATTACTATTACTATTACTATTACTATTACTATTACTATTACTATTACTATAAACTATTACTATTACTATTACTATTACTATTACTATTACTATTACTATTACTATTACTATTACTAACATTACTATTACTATTACTATTACTATTAACTATTACTATTACTATTACTATTACTATTAAATTACTATTACTATTACTATTACTATTACTATTACTATTACTAATTACTATTACTATTACTATTACTATTACTATTACTAATTACTATTACTATTACTATTACTATTACTATTACTATTACTATTACTATTACTATTACTATTACTATTACTATTACTATTACTATTACTATTACTATTACTATTACTATTACTATTACTATTACTATTACTATTACTATTACTATTACTATTACTATTACTATTACAATTACTATTACTATTACTATTACTATTACTATTACTATTACTATTACTATTACTATTACTATTACTATTACTATTACTATTACTATTACTATTACTATTACTATTACTATTACTATTACTATTACTATTACTATTACTATTACTATTACTATTACTATTACTATTACTATTACTATTACTATTACTATTACAATTACTATTACTATTACTATTACTATTACTATTACTATTACTATTACTATTACTATTACTATTACTATTACTATTACTATTACTATTACTATTACTATTACTATTACTAATACTATTACTATTACTATTACTATTACTATTACTATTACTATTACTATTACTATTACTAATTACTATTACTATTACTATTACTATTACTATTACTATTTTATTACTATTACTATTACTATTACTATTACTATTACTATTACTATTACTATTACTATTACTATTACTATTACTATTACTATTACTATTACTATTACTATTACTATTACTATTACTATTAACTAATTACTATTACTATTACTATTACTATTACTATTACTATTACTATTACTATTACTATTACAATTACTATTACTATTACTATTACTATTACTATTACTAATTACTATTAACTATTACTATTACTATTACTATTACTATTACTATTACTATTACTATTACTATTACTATTACTATTACTATTACTATTACTATTACTATTACTATTACTAATTACTATACTATTACTATTACTATTACTATTACTATTACTATTACTATTACTATTACTATTACTATTACTATTTACTATTACTATTACTATTACTATTACTATTACTATTACTATTACTATTACTATTACTATTACTATTACTATCTATTACTATTACTATTACTAATACTATTACTAATTACTATTACTATTAACTATTACTATTACTATTACTATTACTATTAACTATTACTATTACTATTACTATTACTATTACTAATACTATTACTATTACTATTACTATTACTATTACTATTACTATTACTATTACTATTACTATTACTATTACTATTACTATTATATACTATTACTATTACTATTACTATTACTATTACTATTTACTATTACTATTACTATTACTATTACTATTACTATTACTATTACTATACTATTACTATTACTATTAATTATTAATTATACAATTACTATTACTATTACTATTACTATTACTATTACTATTTACTATTAAATATTACTATTACTATTACTATTACTATTACTATTACTATTACTAAACTATTACTATTACTATTACTATTACTATTACTATTACTATTACTATTACTATTACTATTACTATTACTATTACTATTACTATTACTATTACTATTACTATTACTATTACTATTACTATTACTATTACTATTACTATTACTATTACTATTACTATTACTATTACTATTACTATTACTATTACTATTACTAATACTATTACTATTACTATTACTATTACTATTACTATTACTATTACAATTACTATTACTATTACTATTACTATTACTATTACTATTACTATTACTATTACTATTACTATTACTATTACTATTACTATTACTATTACTATTACTATTTACTATTACTATTACTATTACTATTACTATTACTATTACTATACTATTACTATTACTATTACTATTACTATTACTATTACTATTACTATTACTATTACTATTACTATTACTATTACTATTACTATTACTATTACTATTACTATTACTATTACTATTACTATTACTATTACTATTACTATTACTATACTATTACTATTACTATACTATTACTATTACTATTACTATTACTATTACTATTACTAAACTATTACTATTACTATTACTATTACTATTACTATTACTAATTACTATTACTATTACTATTACTATTACTATTACTATACTATTACTATTACTATTACTATTACTATTACTATTACTATTACTAATTACTATTACTATTACTATTACTATACTATTACTATTACTATTACTATTACTATTACTATTACTATTACTATTACTATTACTATTACTATTACTAATTACTATTACTATTACTATTACTATAACTATTACTATTACTATTACTAATACTATTACTATTACTATTACTATTACTATTACTATTACTATTACTATTACTAATACTATTACTATTACTATTACTATACTATTACTATTACTATTACTATTACTATTACTATTACTATTACTATTACTAATTACTATTACTATTACTATTACTATTACTATTACTATTACTATTACTATACTATTACTATACTATTACTATTACTATTACTATTACTATTACTATTACTATTACTATTACTATTACTATTACTATTACTATTACTATTACTATTACTATTACTATTACTATTACTATTACTAATTACTATTACTATTTACTATTACTATTACTATTACTATTACTATTACTATTACTATTACTATTAACTATTACTATTACTATTACTATTACTATTACTATTACTATTACTATACTATTACTATTACTATTACTATTACTATTACTATTACTAATTACTATTACTAATTACTATTACTATTACTATTACTATACTATTACTATTACTATTACTATTAACTATTACTATTACTATTACTATTACTATTACTATTACTATTACTATTACTATTACTATTACTATTTACTAAAACTATTACTATTACTATTACTATTACTATTACTATTACTATTACTATTACTATTACTATTACTATTACTATTACTATTACTAATTACTATTACTATTACTATTACTATTACTATTACTATACTATTACTATTACTATTACTATTACTATACTATTACTATTACTAATTACAATTACTATTACTATTACTATTACTATTACTATTACTATTACTAATACTATTACTATTACTATTACTATTACTATTACTATTACTATTACTATTACTATTACTAATTACTATTACTATTACTATAACTATTACTATTAAACTAATACTATTACTATTACTATTACTATTACTAATACTATTACTATTACTAATTACTATTACAATTACTATTACTATTACTATTACTATTACAATTACTATTACTATTACAATTACTATTACTATTACTATTACTATTACTATTACTATTACTATTACTATTACTATTACTATTACTATTACTATTACTATTACTATTAATTACTATTACTAATTACTATTACTATTACTATTACTATTACTATTACTATTTACTATTACTATTACTAAAACTATTACTATTACTATTATTACTATTACTATATTTACTATTAACTATTACTATTACTAATACTATTACTATTACTATTACTATTACTATTACTATTACAATTACTATTACTATTACTATTACTATTACTATTACTATTACTATAACTATTACTATTACTATTACTATTACTATTACTATTACTATTACTATTACTATTACTATTACTATTACTATTACTATTACTATTACTATTACTATTACTATTACTATTACTATACTAATACTATTACTATTACTATTACTATTACTATACTAATTACTATTACTATACTATTACAATACTATTACTATTACTATAACTATTACTATTACTATTACTATTACTATTACTATTACTATTACTATTACTATACTATTACTATTACTATTACTATTACTATTACTATAACTATTACTAATTACTATTACTATTACTATAACTATTACTATTAACTATTACTATTACTATTACTATTACTATTACTATTACTATTACTATTACTATTACTAACTTACTATTACTATTAACTATATACTAATTACTATTACTATTACTATTACTAAAAATTACTATTACTATTACTATTACTATAACTATTACTATTACTATTAAATTACTATAACTATACAATTACTAATACAATTACAATTACTATTACTATTACTATTACAATTACATTACTATTACTATTACTATTACTATTACTATTACTATTACTATACTATTACTAAACTATTACTATTAACATATTACTATTACTATTACTATTAATTACTATTACTAATACTATAGTAATAGTAATAGTAATAGTAATAGTAATAGTAATAGTAATAGTAATATAATAGTAATAGTAATAGTAATAGTAATAGTAATAGTAATAGTAATAGTAATAGTAATAGTAATAGTAATAGTAATAGTAAATAGTAATAGTAATAGTAATAGTAATATAATAGTAATATAATAGTAATAGTAATAGTAATAGTAATAGTAATAGTAATAGTAATAGTAATAGTAATAGTAATAGTAATAGTAATAGTAATATAATAGTAATAGTAAATAGTAATAGTAAATAGTAATAGTAATAGTAATAGTAATAGTAATAGTAATAGTAATAGTAATAGTAATAGTAATAGTAATAGTAATAGTAATAGTAATAGTAATAGTAATAGTAATAGTAATAGTAATAGTAATAGTAATAGAAATAGTAATAGTAATAGTAATAGTAATAGTAATAGTAATAGTAATAGTAATAGTAATAGTAATAGTAATAGTAATAGTAATAGTAATAGTAATAGTAATAGTAATAGTAATAGTAATAGTAATAGTAATAGTAATATAAAAGTAATAGTAATAGTAATAGTAATAGTAATATTAATAGTAATAGTAATAGTAATAGTAATAGTAATAGTAATAGTAATAGTAAAAAGTAATAGTAATAGTAATAGTAATAGTAATAGTAAAGTAATAGTAATAGTAATAGTAATAGTAATAGTAATAGTAATAGTAATAGTAATAGTAATAGTAATAGTAATAGTAATAGTAATAGTAATAGTAATACTAATAGTAATAGTAATAGTAATAGTAATAGTAATAGTAATAGTAATAGTAATAGTAATAGTAATAGTAATAGTAATAGTAATAGTAATAGTAATAGTAATAGTAATAGTAATAGTAATAGTAATAGTAATAGTACCAGTAATAGTAATAGTAATAGTAATAGTAATAGTAATAGTAATAGTAATAGTAATAGTAATAGTACCAGTACCACTAGTACTAGTAATAGTAATACCACTAGTAATAGTAATAGTAATAGTAATAGTAATAGTACCAGTAATAGTAATAGTACCACTAAGTAATAGTAATAGTAATACCAAACCAGTAAACTAGTAATAGTAATAGTAATAGTAATAGTAATAGTAATAGTAATAGTAATAGTAATAGTAATAGTAATAGTAATAGTAATAGTAATAGTAATAGTAATAGTAATAGTAATAGTAATAGTAATAGTAATAGTAATAGTAATAGTAATAGTAATAGTAATAGTAATAGTAATACTAATAGTAATAGTAATAGTAATAGTAATAGTAATAGTAATAGTAATAGTAATAGTAATAGTACCAGTACCAGTACCAGTAACTAATAGTAATAGTAATACTAATAGTAATAGTACCAGTACCAGTAATAGTACCAGTAATAGTAATAGTAATAGTAATAGTAATAGTAATAGTAATAGTAATAGTAATAGTAATAGTAATAGTAATAGTAATAGTAATAGTAATAGTAATAG
Source organism: Melophagus ovinus (assembly GCA_023089585.1). Classification (NCBI taxonomy): domain Eukaryota; kingdom Metazoa; phylum Arthropoda; class Insecta; order Diptera; family Hippoboscidae; genus Melophagus; species Melophagus ovinus. Next base: position 35,866 of record JAKKIB010000096.1, read on the forward strand.
TACCAGTAATAGTAATAGTAATAGTAATAGTAATAGTACCACTACCACTACCACTACCACTACCACTACCACTACCACTACCACTACCACTACCACTACCACTACCACTACCACTACCACTACCACTACCACTACCACTACCACTACCACTACCACTACCACTACCACTACCACTACCACTACCACTACCACTACCACTACCACTACCACTACCACTACCACTACCACTACCACTACCACTACCACTACCACTACCACTACCACTACCACTACCACTACCACTACCACTACCACTACCACTACCACTACCACTACCACTACCACTACCACTACCACTACCACTACCACTACCACTACCACTACCACTACCACTACCACTACCACTACCACTACCACTACCACTACCACTACCACTACCACTACCACTACCACTACCACTACCACTACCACTACCACTACCACTACCACTACCACTACCACTACCACTACCACTACCACTACCACTACCACTACCACTACCACTACCACTACCACTACCACTACCACTACCACTACCACTACCACTACCACTACCACTACCACTACCACTACCACTACCACTACCACTACCACTACCACTACCACTACCACTACCACTACCACTACCACTACCACTACCACTACCACTACCACTACCACTACCACTACCACTACCACTACCACTACCACTACCACTACCACTACCACTACCACTACCACTACCACTACCACTACCACTACCACTACCACTACCACTACCACTACCACTACCACTACCACTACCACTACCACTACCACTACCACTACCACTACCACTACCACTACCACTACCACTACCACTACCACTACCACTACCACTACCACTACCACTACCACTACCACTACCACTACCACTACCACTACCACTACCACTACCACTACCACTACCACTACCACTACCACTACCACTACCACTACCACTACCACTACCACTACCACTACCACTACCACTACCACTACCACTACCACTACCACTACCACTACCACTACCACTACCACTACCACTACCACTACCACTACCACTACCACTACCACTACCACTACCACTACCACTACCACTACCACTACCACTACCACTACCACTACCACTACCACTACCACTACCACTACCACTACCACTACCACTACCACTACCACTACCACTACCACTACCACTACCACTACCACTACCACTACCACTACCACTACCACTACCACTACCACTACCACTACCACTACCACTACCACTACCACTACCACTACCACTACCACTACCACTACCACTACCACTACCACTACCACTACCACTACCACTACCACTACCACTACCACTACCACTACCACTACCACTACCACTACCACTACCACTACCACTACCACTACCACTACCACTACCACTACCACTACCACTACCACTACCACTACCACTACCACTACCACTACCACTACCACTACCACTACCACTACCACTACCACTACCACTACCACTACCACTACCACTACCACTACCACTACCACTACCACTACCACTACCACTACCACTACCACTACCACTACCACTACCACTACCACTACCACTACCACTACCACTACCACTACCACTACCACTACCACTACCACTACCACTACCACTACCACTACCACTACCACTACCACTACCACTACCACTACCACTACCACTACCACTACCACTACCACTACCACTACCACTACCACTACCACTACCACTACCACTACCACTACCACTACCACTACCACTACCACTACCACTACCACTACCACTACCACTACCACTACCACTACCACTACCACTACCACTACCACTACCACTACCACTACCACTACCACTACCACTACCACTACCACTACCACTACCACTACCACTACCACTACCACTACCACTACCACTACCACTACCACTACCACTACCACTACCACTACCACTACCACTACCACTACCACTACCACTACCACTACCACTACCACTACCACTACCACTACCACTACCACTACCACTACCACTACCACTACCACTACCACTACCACTACCACTACCACTACCACTACCACTACCACTACCACTACCACTACCACTACCACTACCACTACCACTACCACTACCACTACCACTACCACTACCACTACCACTACCACTACCACTACCACTACCACTACCACTACCACTACCACTACCACTACCACTACCACTACCACTACCACTACCACTACCACTACCACTACCACTACCACTACCACTACCACTACCACTACCACTACCACTACCACTACCACTACCACTACCACTACCACTACCACTACCACTACCACTACCACTACCACTACCACTACCACTACCACTACCACTACCACTACCACTACCACTACCACTACCACTACCACTACCACTACCACTACCACTACCACTACCACTACCACTACCACTACCACTACCACTACCACTACCACTACCACTACCACTACCACTACCACTACCACTACCACTACCACTACCACTACCACTACCACTACCACTACCACTACCACTACCACTACCACTACCACTACCACTACCACTACCACTACCACTACCACTACCACTACCACTACCACTACCACTACCACTACCACTACCACTACCACTACCACTACCACTACCACTACCACTACCACTACCACTACCACTACCACTACCACTACCACTACCACTACCACTACCACTACCACTACCACTACCACTACCACTACCACTACCACTACCACTACCACTACCACTACCACTACCACTACCACTACCACTACCACTACCACTACCACTACCACTACCACTACCACTACCACTACCACTACCACTACCACTACCACTACCACTACCACTACCACTACCACTACCACTACCACTACCACTACCACTACCACTACCACTACCACTACCACTACCACTACCACTACCACTACCACTACCACTACCACTACCACTACCACTACCACTACCACTACCACTACCACTACCACTACCACTACCACTACCACTACCACTACCACTACCACTACCACTACCACTACCACTACCACTACCACTACCACTACCACTACCACTACCACTACCACTACCACTACCACTACCACTACCACTACCACTACCACTACCACTACCACTACCACTACCACTACCACTACCACTACCACTACCACTACCACTACCACTACCACTACCACTACCACTACCACTACCACTACCACTACCACTACCACTACCACTACCACTACCACTACCACTACCACTACCACTACCACTACCACTACCACTACCACTACCACTACCACTACCACTACCACTACCACTACCACTACCACTACCACTACCACTACCACTACCACTACCACTACCACTACCACTACCACTACCACTACCACTACCACTACCACTACCACTACCACTACCACTACCACTACCACTACCACTACCACTACCACTACCACTACCACTACCACTACCACTACCACTACCACTACCACTACCACTACCACTACCACTACCACTACCACTACCACTACCACTACCACTACCACTACCACTACCACTACCACTACCACTACCACTACCACTACCACTACCACTACCACTACCACTACCACTACCACTACCACTACCACTACCACTACCACTACCACTACCACTACCACTACCACTACCACTACCACTACCACTACCACTACCACTACCACTACCACTACCACTACCACTACCACTACCACTACCACTACCACTACCACTACCACTACCACTACCACTACCACTACCACTACCACTACCACTACCACTACCACTACCACTACCACTACCACTACCACTACCACTACCACTACCACTACCACTACCACTACCACTACCACTACCACTACCACTACCACTACCACTACCACTACCACTACCACTACCACTACCACTACCACTACCACTACCACTACCACTACCACTACCACTACCACTACCACTACCACTACCACTACCACTACCACTACCACTACCACTACCACTACCACTACCACTACCACTACCACTACCACTACCACTACCACTACCACTACCACTACCACTACCACTACCACTACCACTACCACTACCACTACCACTACCACTACCACTACCACTACCACTACCACTACCACTACCACTACCACTACCACTACCACTACCACTACCACTACCACTACCACTACCACTACCACTACCACTACCACTACCACTACCACTACCACTACCACTACCACTACCACTACCACTACCACTACCACTACCACTACCACTACCACTACCACTACCACTACCACTACCACTACCACTACCACTACCACTACCACTACCACTACCACTACCACTACCACTACCACTACCACTACCACTACCACTACCACTACCACTACCACTACCACTACCACTACCACTACCACTACCACTACCACTACCACTACCACTACCACTACCACTACCACTACCACTACCACTACCACTACCACTACCACTACCACTACCACTACCACTACCACTACCACTACCACTACCACTACCACTACCACTACCACTACCACTACCACTACCACTACCACTACCACTACCACTACCACTACCACTACCACTACCACTACCACTACCACTACCACTACCACTACCACTACCACTACCACTACCACTACCACTACCACTACCACTACCACTACCACTACCACTACCACTACCACTACCACTACCACTACCACTACCACTACCACTACCACTACCACTACCACTACCACTACCACTACCACTACCACTACCACTACCACTACCACTACCACTACCACTACCACTACCACTACCACTACCACTACCACTACCACTACCACTACCACTACCACTACCACTACCACTACCACTACCACTACCACTACCACTACCACTACCACTACCACTACCACTACCACTACCACTACCACTACCACTACCACTACCACTACCACTACCACTACCACTACCACTACCACTACCACTACCACTACCACTACCACTACCACTACCACTACCACTACCACTACCACTACCACTACCACTACCACTACCACTACCACTACCACTACCACTACCACTACCACTACCACTACCACTACCACTACCACTACCACTACCACTACCACTACCACTACCACTACCACTACCACTACCACTACCACTACCACTACCACTACCACTACCACTACCACTACCACTACCACTACCACTACCACTACCACTACCACTACCACTACCACTACCACTACCACTACCACTACCACTACCACTACCACTACCACTACCACTACCACTACCACTACCACTACCACTACCACTACCACTACCACTACCACTACCACTACCACTACCACTACCACTACCACTACCACTACCACTACCACTACCACTACCACTACCACTACCACTACCACTACCACTACCACTACCACTACCACTACCACTACCACTACCACTACCACTACCACTACCACTACCACTACCACTACCACTACCACTACCACTACCACTACCACTACCACTACCACTACCACTACCACTACCACTACCACTACCACTACCACTACCACTACCACTACCACTACCACTACCACTACCACTACCACTACCACTACCACTACCACTACCACTACCACTACCACTACCACTACCACTACCACTACCACTACCACTACCACTACCACTACCACTACCACTACCACTACCACTACCACTACCACTACCACTACCACTACCACTACCACTACCACTACCACTACCACTACCACTACCACTACCACTACCACTACCACTACCACTACCACTACCACTACCACTACCACTACCACTACCACTACCACTACCACTACCACTACCACTACCACTACCACTACCACTACCACTACCACTACCACTACCACTACCACTACCACTACCACTACCACTACCACTACCACTACCACTACCACTACCACTACCACTACCACTACCACTACCACTACCACTACCACTACCACTACCACTACCACTACCACTACCACTACCACTACCACTACCACTACCACTACCACTACCACTACCACTACCACTACCACTACCACTACCACTACCACTACCACTACCACTACCACTACCACTACCACTACCACTACCACTACCACTACCACTACCACTACCACTACCACTACCACTACCACTACCACTACCACTACCACTACCACTACCACTACCACTACCACTACCACTACCACTACCACTACCACTACCACTACCACTACCACTACCACTACCACTACCACTACCACTACCACTACCACTACCACTACCACTACCACTACCACTACCACTACCACTACCACTACCACTACCACTACCACTACCACTACCACTACCACTACCACTACCACTACCACTACCACTACCACTACCACTACCACTACCACTACCACTACCACTACCACTACCACTACCACTACCACTACCACTACCACTACCACTACCACTACCACTACCACTACCACTACCACTACCACTACCACTACCACTACCACTACCACTACCACTACCACTACCACTACCACTACCACTACCACTACCACTACCACTACCACTACCACTACCACTACCACTACCACTACCACTACCACTACCACTACCACTACCACTACCACTACCACTACCACTACCACTACCACTACCACTACCACTACCACTACCACTACCACTACCACTACCACTACCACTACCACTACCACTACCACTACCACTACCACTACCACTACCACTACCACTACCACTACCACTACCACTACCACTACCACTACCACTACCACTACCACTACCACTACCACTACCACTACCACTACCACTACCACTACCACTACCACTACCACTACCACTACCACTACCACTACCACTACCACTACCACTACCACTACCACTACCACTACCACTACCACTACCACTACCACTACCACTACCACTACCACTACCACTACCACTACCACTACCACTACCACTACCACTACCACTACCACTACCACTACCACTACCACTACCACTACCACTACCACTACCACTACCACTACCACTACCACTACCACTACCACTACCACTACCACTACCACTACCACTACCACTACCACTACCACTACCACTACCACTACCACTACCACTACCACTACCACTACCACTACCACTACCACTACCACTACCACTACCACTACCACTACCACTACCACTACCACTACCACTACCACTACCACTACCACTACCACTACCACTACCACTACCACTACCACTACCACTACCACTACCACTACCACTACCACTACCACTACCACTACCACTACCACTACCACTACCACTACCACTACCACTACCACTACCACTACCACTACCACTACCACTACCACTACCACTACCACTACCACTACCACTACCACTACCACTACCACTACCACTACCACTACCACTACCACTACCACTACCACTACCACTACCACTACCACTACCACTACCACTACCACTACCACTACCACTACCACTACCACTACCACTACCACTACCACTACCACTACCACTACCACTACCACTACCACTACCACTACCACTACCACTACCACTACCACTACCACTACCACTACCACTACCACTACCACTACCACTACCACTACCACTACCACTACCACTACCACTACCACTACCACTACCACTACCACTACCACTACCACTACCACTACCACTACCACTACCACTACCACTACCACTACCACTACCACTACCACTACCACTACCACTACCACTACCACTACCACTACCACTACCACTACCACTACCACTACCACTACCACTACCACTACCACTACCACTACCACTACCACTACCACTACCACTACCACTACCACTACCACTACCACTACCACTACCACTACCACTACCACTACCACTACCACTACCACTACCACTACCACTACCACTACCACTACCACTACCACTACCACTACCACTACCACTACCACTACCACTACCACTACCACTACCACTACCACTACCACTACCACTACCACTACCACTACCACTACCACTACCACTACCACTACCACTACCACTACCACTACCACTACCACTACCACTACCACTACCACTACCACTACCACTACCACTACCACTACCACTACCACTACCACTACCACTACCACTACCACTACCACTACCACTACCACTACCACTACCACTACCACTACCACTACCACTACCACTACCACTACCACTACCACTACCACTACCACTACCACTACCACTACCACTACCACTACCACTACCACTACCACTACCACTACCACTACCACTACCACTACCACTACCACTACCACTACCACTACCACTACCACTACCACTACCACTACCACTACCACTACCACTACCACTACCACTACCACTACCACTACCACTACCACTACCACTACCACTACCACTACCACTACCACTACCACTACCACTACCACTACCACTACCACTACCACTACCACTACCACTACCACTACCACTACCACTACCACTACCACTACCACTACCACTACCACTACCACTACCACTACCACTACCACTACCACTACCACTACCACTACCACTACCACTACCACTACCACTACCACTACCACTACCACTACCACTACCACTACCACTACCACTACCACTACCACTACCACTACCACTACCACTACCACTACCACTACCACTACCACTACCACTACCACTACCACTACCACTACCACTACCACTACCACTACCACTACCACTACCACTACCACTACCACTACCACTACCACTACCACTACCACTACCACTACCACTACCACTACCACTACCACTACCACTACCACTACCACTACCACTACCACTACCACTACCACTACCACTACCACTACCACTACCACTACCACTACCACTACCACTACCACTACCACTACCACTACCACTACCACTACCACTACCACTACCACTACCACTACCACTACCACTACCACTACCACTACCACTACCACTACCACTACCACTACCACTACCACTACCACTACCACTACCACTACCACTACCACTACCACTACCACTACCACTACCACTACCACTACCACTACCACTACCACTACCACTACCACTACCACTACCACTACCACTACCACTACCACTACCACTACCACTACCACTACCACTACCACTACCACTACCACTACCACTACCACTACCACTACCACTACCACTACCACTACCACTACCACTACCACTACCACTACCACTACCACTACCACTACCACTACCACTACCACTACCACTACCACTACCACTACCACTACCACTACCACTACCACTACCACTACCACTACCACTACCACTACCACTACCACTACCACTACCACTACCACTACCACTACCACTACCACTACCACTACCACTACCACTACCACTACCACTACCACTACCACTACCACTACCACTACCACTACCACTACCACTACCACTACCACTACCACTACCACTACCACTACCACTACCACTACCACTACCACTACCACTACCACTACCACTACCACTACCACTACCACTACCACTACCACTACCACTACCACTACCACTACCACTACCACTACCACTACCACTACCACTACCACTACCACTACCACTACCACTACCACTACCACTACCACTACCACTACCACTACCACTACCACTACCACTACCACTACCACTACCACTACCACTACCACTACCACTACCACTACCACTACCACTACCACTACCACTACCACTACCACTACCACTACCACTACCACTACCACTACCACTACCACTACCACTACCACTACCACTACCACTACCACTACCACTACCACTACCACTACCACTACCACTACCACTACCACTACCACTACCACTACCACTACCACTACCACTACCACTACCACTACCACTACCACTACCACTACCACTACCACTACCACTACCACTACCACTACCACTACCACTACCACTACCACTACCACTACCACTACCACTACCACTACCACTACCACTACCACTACCACTACCACTACCACTACCACTACCACTACCACTACCACTACCACTACCACTACCACTACCACTACCACTACCACTACCACTACCACTACCACTACCACTACCACTACCACTACCACTACCACTACCACTACCACTACCACTACCACTACCACTACCACTACCACTACCACTACCACTACCACTACCACTACCACTACCACTACCACTACCACTACCACTACCACTACCACTACCACTACCACTACCACTACCACTACCACTACCACTACCACTACCACTACCACTACCACTACCACTACCACTACCACTACCACTACCACTACCACTACCACTACCACTACCACTACCACTACCACTACCACTACCACTACCACTACCACTACCACTACCACTACCACTACCACTACCACTACCACTACCACTACCACTACCACTACCACTACCACTACCACTACCACTACCACTACCACTACCACTACCACTACCACTACCACTACCACTACCACTACCACTACCACTACCACTACCACTACCACTACCACTACCACTACCACTACCACTACCACTACCACTACCACTACCACTACCACTACCACTACCACTACCACTACCACTACCACTACCACTACCACTACCACTACCACTACCACTACCACTACCACTACCACTACCACTACCACTACCACTACCACTACCACTACCACTACCACTACCACTACCACTACCACTACCACTACCACTACCACTACCACTACCACTACCACTACCACTACCACTACCACTACCACTACCACTACCACTACCACTACCACTACCACTACCACTACCACTACCACTACCACTACCACTACCACTACCACTACCACTACCACTACCACTACCACTACCACTACCACTACCACTACCACTACCACTACCACTACCACTACCACTACCACTACCACTACCACTACCACTACCACTACCACTACCACTACCACTACCACTACCACTACCACTACCACTACCACTACCACTACCACTACCACTACCACTACCACTACCACTACCACTACCACTACCACTACCACTACCACTACCACTACCACTACCACTACCACTACCACTACCACTACCACTACCACTACCACTACCACTACCACTACCACTACCACTACCACTACCACTACCACTACCACTACCACTACCACTACCACTACCACTACCACTACCACTACCACTACCACTACCACTACCACTACCACTACCACTACCACTACCACTACCACTACCACTACCACTACCACTACCACTACCACTACCACTACCACTACCACTACCACTACCACTACCACTACCACTACCACTACCACTACCACTACCACTACCACTACCACTACCACTACCACTACCACTACCACTACCACTACCACTACCACTACCACTACCACTACCACTACCACTACCACTACCACTACCACTACCACTACCACTACCACTACCACTACCACTACCACTACCACTACCACTACCACTACCACTACCACTACCACTACCACTACCACTACCACTACCACTACCACTACCACTACCACTACCACTACCACTACCACTACCACTACCACTACCACTACCACTACCACTACCACTACCACTACCACTACCACTACCACTACCACTACCACTACCACTACCACTACCACTACCACTACCACTACCACTACCACTACCACTACCACTACCACTACCACTACCACTACCACTACCACTACCACTACCACTACCACTACCACTACCACTACCACTACCACTACCACTACCACTACCACTACCACTACCACTACCACTACCACTACCACTACCACTACCACTACCACTACCACTACCACTACCACTACCACTACCACTACCACTACCACTACCACTACCACTACCACTACCACTACCACTACCACTACCACTACCACTACCACTACCACTACCACTACCACTACCACTACCACTACCACTACCACTACCACTACCACTACCACTACCACTACCACTACCACTACCACTACCACTACCACTACCACTACCACTACCACTACCACTACCACTACCACTACCACTACCACTACCACTACCACTACCACTACCACTACCACTACCACTACCACTACCACTACCACTACCACTACCACTACCACTACCACTACCACTACCACTACCACTACCACTACCACTACCACTACCACTACCACTACCACTACCACTACCACTACCACTACCACTACCACTACCACTACCACTACCACTACCACTACCACTACCACTACCACTACCACTACCACTACCACTACCACTACCACTACCACTACCACTACCACTACCACTACCACTACCACTACCACTACCACTACCACTACCACTACCACTACCACTACCACTACCACTACCACTACCACTACCACTACCACTACCACTACCACTACCACTACCACTACCACTACCACTACCACTACCACTACCACTACCACTACCACTACCACTACCACTACCACTACCACTACCACTACCACTACCACTACCACTACCACTACCACTACCACTACCACTACCACTACCACTACCACTACCACTACCACTACCACTACCACTACCACTACCACTACCACTACCACTACCACTACCACTACCACTACCACTACCACTACCACTACCACTACCACTACCACTACCACTACCACTACCACTACCACTACCACTACCACTACCACTACCACTACCACTACCACTACCACTACCACTACCACTACCACTACCACTACCACTACCACTACCACTACCACTACCACTACCACTACCACTACCACTACCACTACCACTACCACTACCACTACCACTACCACTACCACTACCACTACCACTACCACTACCACTACCACTACCACTACCACTACCACTACCACTACCACTACCACTACCACTACCACTACCACTACCACTACCACTACCACTACCACTACCACTACCACTACCACTACCACTACCACTACCACTACCACTACCACTACCACTACCACTACCACTACCACTACCACTACCACTACCACTACCACTACCACTACCACTACCACTACCACTACCACTACCACTACCACTACCACTACCACTACCACTACCACTACCACTACCACTACCACTACCACTACCACTACCACTACCACTACCACTACCACTACCACTACCACTACCACTACCACTACCACTACCACTACCACTACCACTACCACTACCACTACCACTACCACTACCACTACCACTACCACTACCACTACCACTACCACTACCACTACCACTACCACTACCACTACCACTACCACTACCACTACCACTACCACTACCACTACCACTACCACTACCACTACCACTACCACTACCACTACCACTACCACTACCACTACCACTACCACTACCACTACCACTACCACTACCACTACCACTACCACTACCACTACCACTACCACTACCACTACCACTACCACTACCACTACCACTACCACTACCACTACCACTACCACTACCACTACCACTACCACTACCACTACCACTACCACTACCACTACCACTACCACTACCACTACCACTACCACTACCACTACCACTACCACTACCACTACCACTACCACTACCACTACCACTACCACTACCACTACCACTACCACTACCACTACCACTACCACTACCACTACCACTACCACTACCACTACCACTACCACTACCACTACCACTACCACTACCACTACCACTACCACTACCACTACCACTACCACTACCACTACCACTACCACTACCACTACCACTACCACTACCACTACCACTACCACTACCACTACCACTACCACTACCACTACCACTACCACTACCACTACCACTACCACTACCACTACCACTACCACTACCACTACCACTACCACTACCACTACCACTACCACTACCACTACCACTACCACTACCACTACCACTACCACTACCACTACCACTACCACTACCACTACCACTACCACTACCACTACCACTACCACTACCACTACCACTACCACTACCACTACCACTACCACTACCACTACCACTACCACTACCACTACCACTACCACTACCACTACCACTACCACTACCACTACCACTACCACTACCACTACCACTACCACTACCACTACCACTACCACTACCACTACCACTACCACTACCACTACCACTACCACTACCACTACCACTACCACTACCACTACCACTACCACTACCACTACCACTACCACTACCACTACCACTACCACTACCACTACCACTACCACTACCACTACCACTACCACTACCACTACCACTACCACTACCACTACCACTACCACTACCACTACCACTACCACTACCACTACCACTACCACTACCACTACCACTACCACTACCACTACCACTACCACTACCACTACCACTACCACTACCACTACCACTACCACTACCACTACCACTACCACTACCACTACCACTACCACTACCACTACCACTACCACTACCACTACCACTACCACTACCACTACCACTACCACTACCACTACCACTACCACTACCACTACCACTACCACTACCACTACCACTACCACTACCACTACCACTACCACTACCACTACCACTACCACTACCACTACCACTACCACTACCACTACCACTACCACTACCACTACCACTACCACTACCACTACCACTACCACTACCACTACCACTACCACTACCACTACCACTACCACTACCACTACCACTACCACTACCACTACCACTACCACTACCACTACCACTACCACTACCACTACCACTACCACTACCACTACCACTACCACTACCACTACCACTACCACTACCACTACCACTACCACTACCACTACCACTACCACTACCACTACCACTACCACTACCACTACCACTACCACTACCACTACCACTACCACTACCACTACCACTACCACTACCACTACCACTACCACTACCACTACCACTACCACTACCACTACCACTACCACTACCACTACCACTACCACTACCACTACCACTACCACTACCACTACCACTACCACTACCACTACCACTACCACTACCACTACCACTACCACTACCACTACCACTACCACTACCACTACCACTACCACTACCACTACCACTACCACTACCACTACCACTACCACTACCACTACCACTACCACTACCACTACCACTACCACTACCACTACCACTACCACTACCACTACCACTACCACTACCACTACCACTACCACTACCACTACCACTACCACTACCACTACCACTACCACTACCACTACCACTACCACTACCACTACCACTACCACTACCACTACCACTACCACTACCACTACCACTACCACTACCACTACCACTACCACTACCACTACCACTACCACTACCACTACCACTACCACTACCACTACCACTACCACTACCACTACCACTACCACTACCACTACCACTACCACTACCACTACCACTACCACTACCACTACCACTACCACTACCACTACCACTACCACTACCACTACCACTACCACTACCACTACCACTACCACTACCACTACCACTACCACTACCACTACCACTACCACTACCACTACCACTACCACTACCACTACCACTACCACTACCACTACCACTACCACTACCACTACCACTACCACTACCACTACCACTACCACTACCACTACCACTACCACTACCACTACCACTACCACTACCACTACCACTACCACTACCACTACCACTACCACTACCACTACCACTACCACTACCACTACCACTACCACTACCACTACCACTACCACTACCACTACCACTACCACTACCACTACCACTACCACTACCACTACCACTACCACTACCACTACCACTACCACTACCACTACCACTACCACTACCACTACCACTACCACTACCACTACCACTACCACTACCACTACCACTACCACTACCACTACCACTACCACTACCACTACCACTACCACTACCACTACCACTACCACTACCACTACCACTACCACTACCACTACCACTACCACTACCACTACCACTACCACTACCACTACCACTACCACTACCACTACCACTACCACTACCACTACCACTACCACTACCACTACCACTACCACTACCACTACCACTACCACTACCACTACCACTACCACTACCACTACCACTACCACTACCACTACCACTACCACTACCACTACCACTACCACTACCACTACCACTACCACTACCACTACCACTACCACTACCACTACCACTACCACTACCACTACCACTACCACTACCACTACCACTACCACTACCACTACCACTACCACTACCACTACCACTACCACTACCACTACCACTACCACTACCACTACCACTACCACTACCACTACCACTACCACTACCACTACCACTACCACTACCACTACCACTACCACTACCACTACCACTACCACTACCACTACCACTACCACTACCACTACCACTACCACTACCACTACCACTACCACTACCACTACCACTACCACTACCACTACCACTACCACTACCACTACCACTACCACTACCACTACCACTACCACTACCACTACCACTACCACTACCACTACCACTACCACTACCACTACCACTACCACTACCACTACCACTACCACTACCACTACCACTACCACTACCACTACCACTACCACTACCACTACCACTACCACTACCACTACCACTACCACTACCACTACCACTACCACTACCACTACCACTACCACTACCACTACCACTACCACTACCACTACCACTACCACTACCACTACCACTACCACTACCACTACCACTACCACTACCACTACCACTACCACTACCACTACCACTACCACTACCACTACCACTACCACTACCACTACCACTACCACTACCACTACCACTACCACTACCACTACCACTACCACTACCACTACCACTACCACTACCACTACCACTACCACTACCACTACCACTACCACTACCACTACCACTACCACTACCACTACCACTACCACTACCACTACCACTACCACTACCACTACCACTACCACTACCACTACCACTACCACTACCACTACCACTACCACTACCACTACCACTACCACTACCACTACCACTACCACTACCACTACCACTACCACTACCACTACCACTACCACTACCACTACCACTACCACTACCACTACCACTACCACTACCACTACCACTACCACTACCACTACCACTACCACTACCACTACCACTACCACTACCACTACCACTACCACTACCACTACCACTACCACTACCACTACCACTACCACTACCACTACCACTACCACTACCACTACCACTACCACTACCACTACCACTACCACTACCACTACCACTACCACTACCACTACCACTACCACTACCACTACCACTACCACTACCACTACCACTACCACTACCACTACCACTACCACTACCACTACCACTACCACTACCACTACCACTACCACTACCACTACCACTACCACTACCACTACCACTACCACTACCACTACCACTACCACTACCACTACCACTACCACTACCACTACCACTACCACTACCACTACCACTACCACTACCACTACCACTACCACTACCACTACCACTACCACTACCACTACCACTACCACTACCACTACCACTACCACTACCACTACCACTACCACTACCACTACCACTACCACTACCACTACCACTACCACTACCACTACCACTACCACTACCACTACCACTACCACTACCACTACCACTACCACTACCACTACCACTACCACTACCACTACCACTACCACTACCACTACCACTACCACTACCACTACCACTACCACTACCACTACCACTACCACTACCACTACCACTACCACTACCACTACCACTACCACTACCACTACCACTACCACTACCACTACCACTACCACTACCACTACCACTACCACTACCACTACCACTACCACTACCACTACCACTACCACTACCACTACCACTACCACTACCACTACCACTACCACTACCACTACCACTACCACTACCACTACCACTACCACTACCACTACCACTACCACTACCACTACCACTACCACTACCACTACCACTACCACTACCACTACCACTACCACTACCACTACCACTACCACTACCACTACCACTACCACTACCACTACCACTACCACTACCACTACCACTACCACTACCACTACCACTACCACTACCACTACCACTACCACTACCACTACCACTACCACTACCACTACCACTACCACTACCACTACCACTACCACTACCACTACCACTACCACTACCACTACCACTACCACTACCACTACCACTACCACTACCACTACCACTACCACTACCACTACCACTACCACTACCACTACCACTACCACTACCACTACCACTACCACTACCACTACCACTACCACTACCACTACCACTACCACTACCACTACCACTACCACTACCACTACCACTACCACTACCACTACCACTACCACTACCACTACCACTACCACTACCACTACCACTACCACTACCACTACCACTACCACTACCACTACCACTACCACTACCACTACCACTACCACTACCACTACCACTACCACTACCACTACCACTACCACTACCACTACCACTACCACTACCACTACCACTACCACTACCACTACCACTACCACTACCACTACCACTACCACTACCACTACCACTACCACTACCACTACCACTACCACTACCACTACCACTACCACTACCACTACCACTACCACTACCACTACCACTACCACTACCACTACCACTACCACTACCACTACCACTACCACTACCACTACCACTACCACTACCACTACCACTACCACTACCACTACCACTACCACTACCACTACCACTACCACTACCACTACCACTACCACTACCACTACCACTACCACTACCACTACCACTACCACTACCACTACCACTACCACTACCACTACCACTACCACTACCACTACCACTACCACTACCACTACCACTACCACTACCACTACCACTACCACTACCACTACCACTACCACTACCACTACCACTACCACTACCACTACCACTACCACTACCACTACCACTACCACTACCACTACCACTACCACTACCACTACCACTACCACTACCACTACCACTACCACTACCACTACCACTACCACTACCACTACCACTACCACTACCACTACCACTACCACTACCACTACCACTACCACTACCACTACCACTACCACTACCACTACCACTACCACTACCACTACCACTACCACTACCACTACCACTACCACTACCACTACCACTACCACTACCACTACCACTACCACTACCACTACCACTACCACTACCACTACCACTACCACTACCACTACCACTACCACTACCACTACCACTACCACTACCACTACCACTACCACTACCACTACCACTACCACTACCACTACCACTACCACTACCACTACCACTACCACTACCACTACCACTACCACTACCACTACCACTACCACTACCACTACCACTACCACTACCACTACCACTACCACTACCACTACCACTACCACTACCACTACCACTACCACTACCACTACCACTACCACTACCACTACCACTACCACTACCACTACCACTACCACTACCACTACCACTACCACTACCACTACCACTACCACTACCACTACCACTACCACTACCACTACCACTACCACTACCACTACCACTACCACTACCACTACCACTACCACTACCACTACCACTACCACTACCACTACCACTACCACTACCACTACCACTACCACTACCACTACCACTACCACTACCACTACCACTACCACTACCACTACCACTACCACTACCACTACCACTACCACTACCACTACCACTACCACTACCACTACCACTACCACTACCACTACCACTACCACTACCACTACCACTACCACTACCACTACCACTACCACTACCACTACCACTACCACTACCACTACCACTACCACTACCACTACCACTACCACTACCACTACCACTACCACTACCACTACCACTACCACTACCACTACCACTACCACTACCACTACCACTACCACTACCACTACCACTACCACTACCACTACCACTACCACTACCACTACCACTACCACTACCACTACCACTACCACTACCACTACCACTACCACTACCACTACCACTACCACTACCACTACCACTACCACTACCACTACCACTACCACTACCACTACCACTACCACTACCACTACCACTACCACTACCACTACCACTACCACTACCACTACCACTACCACTACCACTACCACTACCACTACCACTACCACTACCACTACCACTACCACTACCACTACCACTACCACTACCACTACCACTACCACTACCACTACCACTACCACTACCACTACCACTACCACTACCACTACCACTACCACTACCACTACCACTACCACTACCACTACCACTACCACTACCACTACCACTACCACTACCACTACCACTACCACTACCACTACCACTACCACTACCACTACCACTACCACTACCACTACCACTACCACTACCACTACCACTACCACTACCACTACCACTACCACTACCACTACCACTACCACTACCACTACCACTACCACTACCACTACCACTACCACTACCACTACCACTACCACTACCACTACCACTACCACTACCACTACCACTACCACTACCACTACCACTACCACTACCACTACCACTACCACTACCACTACCACTACCACTACCACTACCACTACCACTACCACTACCACTACCACTACCACTACCACTACCACTACCACTACCACTACCACTACCACTACCACTACCACTACCACTACCACTACCACTACCACTACCACTACCACTACCACTACCACTACCACTACCACTACCACTACCACTACCACTACCACTACCACTACCACTACCACTACCACTACCACTACCACTACCACTACCACTACCACTACCACTACCACTACCACTACCACTACCACTACCACTACCACTACCACTACCACTACCACTACCACTACCACTACCACTACCACTACCACTACCACTACCACTACCACTACCACTACCACTACCACTACCACTACCACTACCACTACCACTACCACTACCACTACCACTACCACTACCACTACCACTACCACTACCACTACCACTACCACTACCACTACCACTACCACTACCACTACCACTACCACTACCACTACCACTACCACTACCACTACCACTACCACTACCACTACCACTACCACTACCACTACCACTACCACTACCACTACCACTACCACTACCACTACCACTACCACTACCACTACCACTACCACTACCACTACCACTACCACTACCACTACCACTACCACTACCACTACCACTACCACTACCACTACCACTACCACTACCACTACCACTACCACTACCACTACCACTACCACTACCACTACCACTACCACTACCACTACCACTACCACTACCACTACCACTACCACTACCACTACCACTACCACTACCACTACCACTACCACTACCACTACCACTACCACTACCACTACCACTACCACTACCACTACCACTACCACTACCACTACCACTACCACTACCACTACCACTACCACTACCACTACCACTACCACTACCACTACCACTACCACTACCACTACCACTACCACTACCACTACCACTACCACTACCACTACCACTACCACTACCACTACCACTACCACTACCACTACCACTACCACTACCACTACCACTACCACTACCACTACCACTACCACTACCACTACCACTACCACTACCACTACCACTACCACTACCACTACCACTACCACTACCACTACCACTACCACTACCACTACCACTACCACTACCACTACCACTACCACTACCACTACCACTACCACTACCACTACCACTACCACTACCACTACCACTACCACTACCACTACCACTACCACTACCACTACCACTACCACTACCACTACCACTACCACTACCACTACCACTACCACTACCACTACCACTACCACTACCACTACCACTACCACTACCACTACCACTACCACTACCACTACCACTACCACTACCACTACCACTACCACTACCACTACCACTACCACTACCACTACCACTACCACTACCACTACCACTACCACTACCACTACCACTACCACTACCACTACCACTACCACTACCACTACCACTACCACTACCACTACCACTACCACTACCACTACCACTACCACTACCACTACCACTACCACTACCACTACCACTACCACTACCACTACCACTACCACTACCACTACCACTACCACTACCACTACCACTACCACTACCACTACCACTACCACTACCACTACCACTACCACTACCACTACCACTACCACTACCACTACCACTACCACTACCACTACCACTACCACTACCACTACCACTACCACTACCACTACCACTACCACTACCACTACCACTACCACTACCACTACCACTACCACTACCACTACCACTACCACTACCACTACCACTACCACTACCACTACCACTACCACTACCACTACCACTACCACTACCACTACCACTACCACTACCACTACCACTACCACTACCACTACCACTACCACTACCACTACCACTACCACTACCACTACCACTACCACTACCACTACCACTACCACTACCACTACCACTACCACTACCACTACCACTACCACTACCACTACCACTACCACTACCACTACCACTACCACTACCACTACCACTACCACTACCACTACCACTACCACTACCACTACCACTACCACTACCACTACCACTACCACTACCACTACCACTACCACTACCACTACCACTACCACTACCACTACCACTACCACTACCACTACCACTACCACTACCACTACCACTACCACTACCACTACCACTACCACTACCACTACCACTACCACTACCACTACCACTACCACTACCACTACCACTACCACTACCACTACCACTACCACTACCACTACCACTACCACTACCACTACCACTACCACTACCACTACCACTACCACTACCACTACCACTACCACTACCACTACCACTACCACTACCACTACCACTACCACTACCACTACCACTACCACTACCACTACCACTACCACTACCACTACCACTACCACTACCACTACCACTACCACTACCACTACCACTACCACTACCACTACCACTACCACTACCACTACCACTACCACTACCACTACCACTACCACTACCACTACCACTACCACTACCACTACCACTACCACTACCACTACCACTACCACTACCACTACCACTACCACTACCACTACCACTACCACTACCACTACCACTACCACTACCACTACCACTACCACTACCACTACCACTACCACTACCACTACCACTACCACTACCACTACCACTACCACTACCACTACCACTACCACTACCACTACCACTACCACTACCACTACCACTACCACTACCACTACCACTACCACTACCACTACCACTACCACTACCACTACCACTACCACTACCACTACCACTACCACTACCACTACCACTACCACTACCACTACCACTACCACTACCACTACCACTACCACTACCACTACCACTACCACTACCACTACCACTACCACTACCACTACCACTACCACTACCACTACCACTACCACTACCACTACCACTACCACTACCACTACCACTACCACTACCACTACCACTACCACTACCACTACCACTACCACTACCACTACCACTACCACTACCACTACCACTACCACTACCACTACCACTACCACTACCACTACCACTACCACTACCACTACCACTACCACTACCACTACCACTACCACTACCACTACCACTACCACTACCACTACCACTACCACTACCACTACCACTACCACTACCACTACCACTACCACTACCACTACCACTACCACTACCACTACCACTACCACTACCACTACCACTACCACTACCACTACCACTACCACTACCACTACCACTACCACTACCACTACCACTACCACTACCACTACCACTACCACTACCACTACCACTACCACTACCACTACCACTACCACTACCACTACCACTACCACTACCACTACCACTACCACTACCACTACCACTACCACTACCACTACCACTACCACTACCACTACCACTACCACTACCACTACCACTACCACTACCACTACCACTACCACTACCACTACCACTACCACTACCACTACCACTACCACTACCACTACCACTACCACTACCACTACCACTACCACTACCACTACCACTACCACTACCACTACCACTACCACTACCACTACCACTACCACTACCACTACCACTACCACTACCACTACCACTACCACTACCACTACCACTACCACTACCACTACCACTACCACTACCACTACCACTACCACTACCACTACCACTACCACTACCACTACCACTACCACTACCACTACCACTACCACTACCACTACCACTACCACTACCACTACCACTACCACTACCACTACCACTACCACTACCACTACCACTACCACTACCACTACCACTACCACTACCACTACCACTACCACTACCACTACCACTACCACTACCACTACCACTACCACTACCACTACCACTACCACTACCACTACCACTACCACTACCACTACCACTACCACTACCACTACCACTACCACTACCACTACCACTACCACTACCACTACCACTACCACTACCACTACCACTACCACTACCACTACCACTACCACTACCACTACCACTACCACTACCACTACCACTACCACTACCACTACCACTACCACTACCACTACCACTACCACTACCACTACCACTACCACTACCACTACCACTACCACTACCACTACCACTACCACTACCACTACCACTACCACTACCACTACCACTACCACTACCACTACCACTACCACTACCACTACCACTACCACTACCACTACCACTACCACTACCACTACCACTACCACTACCACTACCACTACCACTACCACTACCACTACCACTACCACTACCACTACCACTACCACTACCACTACCACTACCACTACCACTACCACTACCACTACCACTACCACTACCACTACCACTACCACTACCACTACCACTACCACTACCACTACCACTACCACTACCACTACCACTACCACTACCACTACCACTACCACTACCACTACCACTACCACTACCACTACCACTACCACTACCACTACCACTACCACTACCACTACCACTACCACTACCACTACCACTACCACTACCACTACCACTACCACTACCACTACCACTACCACTACCACTACCACTACCACTACCACTACCACTACCACTACCACTACCACTACCACTACCACTACCACTACCACTACCACTACCACTACCACTACCACTACCACTACCACTACCACTACCACTACCACTACCACTACCACTACCACTACCACTACCACTACCACTACCACTACCACTACCACTACCACTACCACTACCACTACCACTACCACTACCACTACCACTACCACTACCACTACCACTACCACTACCACTACCACTACCACTACCACTACCACTACCACTACCACTACCACTACCACTACCACTACCACTACCACTACCACTACCACTACCACTACCACTACCACTACCACTACCACTACCACTACCACTACCACTACCACTACCACTACCACTACCACTACCACTACCACTACCACTACCACTACCACTACCACTACCACTACCACTACCACTACCACTACCACTACCACTACCACTACCACTACCACTACCACTACCACTACCACTACCACTACCACTACCACTACCACTACCACTACCACTACCACTACCACTACCACTACCACTACCACTACCACTACCACTACCACTACCACTACCACTACCACTACCACTACCACTACCACTACCACTACCACTACCACTACCACTACCACTACCACTACCACTACCACTACCACTACCACTACCACTACCACTACCACTACCACTACCACTACCACTACCACTACCACTACCACTACCACTACCACTACCACTACCACTACCACTACCACTACCACTACCACTACCACTACCACTACCACTACCACTACCACTACCACTACCACTACCACTACCACTACCACTACCACTACCACTACCACTACCACTACCACTACCACTACCACTACCACTACCACTACCACTACCACTACCACTACCACTACCACTACCACTACCACTACCACTACCACTACCACTACCACTACCACTACCACTACCACTACCACTACCACTACCACTACCACTACCACTACCACTACCACTACCACTACCACTACCACTACCACTACCACTACCACTACCACTACCACTACCACTACCACTACCACTACCACTACCACTACCACTACCACTACCACTACCACTACCACTACCACTACCACTACCACTACCACTACCACTACCACTACCACTACCACTACCACTACCACTACCACTACCACTACCACTACCACTACCACTACCACTACCACTACCACTACCACTACCACTACCACTACCACTACCACTACCACTACCACTACCACTACCACTACCACTACCACTACCACTACCACTACCACTACCACTACCACTACCACTACCACTACCACTACCACTACCACTACCACTACCACTACCACTACCACTACCACTACCACTACCACTACCACTACCACTACCACTACCACTACCACTACCACTACCACTACCACTACCACTACCACTACCACTACCACTACCACTACCACTACCACTACCACTACCACTACCACTACCACTACCACTACCACTACCACTACCACTACCACTACCACTACCACTACCACTACCACTACCACTACCACTACCACTACCACTACCACTACCACTACCACTACCACTACCACTACCACTACCACTACCACTACCACTACCACTACCACTACCACTACCACTACCACTACCACTACCACTACCACTACCACTACCACTACCACTACCACTACCACTACCACTACCACTACCACTACCACTACCACTACCACTACCACTACCACTACCACTACCACTACCACTACCACTACCACTACCACTACCACTACCACTACCACTACCACTACCACTACCACTACCACTACCACTACCACTACCACTACCACTACCACTACCACTACCACTACCACTACCACTACCACTACCACTACCACTACCACTACCACTACCACTACCACTACCACTACCACTACCACTACCACTACCACTACCACTACCACTACCACTACCACTACCACTACCACTACCACTACCACTACCACTACCACTACCACTACCACTACCACTACCACTACCACTACCACTACCACTACCACTACCACTACCACTACCACTACCACTACCACTACCACTACCACTACCACTACCACTACCACTACCACTACCACTACCACTACCACTACCACTACCACTACCACTACCACTACCACTACCACTACCACTACCACTACCACTACCACTACCACTACCACTACCACTACCACTACCACTACCACTACCACTACCACTACCACTACCACTACCACTACCACTACCACTACCACTACCACTACCACTACCACTACCACTACCACTACCACTACCACTACCACTACCACTACCACTACCACTACCACTACCACTACCACTACCACTACCACTACCACTACCACTACCACTACCACTACCACTACCACTACCACTACCACTACCACTACCACTACCACTACCACTACCACTACCACTACCACTACCACTACCACTACCACTACCACTACCACTACCACTACCACTACCACTACCACTACCACTACCACTACCACTACCACTACCACTACCACTACCACTACCACTACCACTACCACTACCACTACCACTACCACTACCACTACCACTACCACTACCACTACCACTACCACTACCACTACCACTACCACTACCACTACCACTACCACTACCACTACCACTACCACTACCACTACCACTACCACTACCACTACCACTACCACTACCACTACCACTACCACTACCACTACCACTACCACTACCACTACCACTACCACTACCACTACCACTACCACTACCACTACCACTACCACTACCACTACCACTACCACTACCACTACCACTACCACTACCACTACCACTACCACTACCACTACCACTACCACTACCACTACCACTACCACTACCACTACCACTACCACTACCACTACCACTACCACTACCACTACCACTACCACTACCACTACCACTACCACTACCACTACCACTACCACTACCACTACCACTACCACTACCACTACCACTACCACTACCACTACCACTACCACTACCACTACCACTACCACTACCACTACCACTACCACTACCACTACCACTACCACTACCACTACCACTACCACTACCACTACCACTACCACTACCACTACCACTACCACTACCACTACCACTACCACTACCACTACCACTACCACTACCACTACCACTACCACTACCACTACCACTACCACTACCACTACCACTACCACTACCACTACCACTACCACTACCACTACCACTACCACTACCACTACCACTACCACTACCACTACCACTACCACTACCACTACCACTACCACTACCACTACCACTACCACTACCACTACCACTACCACTACCACTACCACTACCACTACCACTACCACTACCACTACCACTACCACTACCACTACCACTACCACTACCACTACCACTACCACTACCACTACCACTACCACTACCACTACCACTACCACTACCACTACCACTACCACTACCACTACCACTACCACTACCACTACCACTACCACTACCACTACCACTACCACTACCACTACCACTACCACTACCACTACCACTACCACTACCACTACCACTACCACTACCACTACCACTACCACTACCACTACCACTACCACTACCACTACCACTACCACTACCACTACCACTACCACTACCACTACCACTACCACTACCACTACCACTACCACTACCACTACCACTACCACTACCACTACCACTACCACTACCACTACCACTACCACTACCACTACCACTACCACTACCACTACCACTACCACTACCACTACCACTACCACTACCACTACCACTACCACTACCACTACCACTACCACTACCACTACCACTACCACTACCACTACCACTACCACTACCACTACCACTACCACTACCACTACCACTACCACTACCACTACCACTACCACTACCACTACCACTACCACTACCACTACCACTACCACTACCACTACCACTACCACTACCACTACCACTACCACTACCACTACCACTACCACTACCACTACCACTACCACTACCACTACCACTACCACTACCACTACCACTACCACTACCACTACCACTACCACTACCACTACCACTACCACTACCACTACCACTACCACTACCACTACCACTACCACTACCACTACCACTACCACTACCACTACCACTACCACTACCACTACCACTACCACTACCACTACCACTACCACTACCACTACCACTACCACTACCACTACCACTACCACTACCACTACCACTACCACTACCACTACCACTACCACTACCACTACCACTACCACTACCACTACCACTACCACTACCACTACCACTACCACTACCACTACCACTACCACTACCACTACCACTACCACTACCACTACCACTACCACTACCACTACCACTACCACTACCACTACCACTACCACTACCACTACCACTACCACTACCACTACCACTACCACTACCACTACCACTACCACTACCACTACCACTACCACTACCACTACCACTACCACTACCACTACCACTACCACTACCACTACCACTACCACTACCACTACCACTACCACTACCACTACCACTACCACTACCACTACCACTACCACTACCACTACCACTACCACTACCACTACCACTACCACTACCACTACCACTACCACTACCACTACCACTACCACTACCACTACCACTACCACTACCACTACCACTACCACTACCACTACCACTACCACTACCACTACCACTACCACTACCACTACCACTACCACTACCACTACCACTACCACTACCACTACCACTACCACTACCACTACCACTACCACTACCACTACCACTACCACTACCACTACCACTACCACTACCACTACCACTACCACTACCACTACCACTACCACTACCACTACCACTACCACTACCACTACCACTACCACTACCACTACCACTACCACTACCACTACCACTACCACTACCACTACCACTACCACTACCACTACCACTACCACTACCACTACCACTACCACTACCACTACCACTACCACTACCACTACCACTACCACTACCACTACCACTACCACTACCACTACCACTACCACTACCACTACCACTACCACTACCACTACCACTACCACTACCACTACCACTACCACTACCACTACCACTACCACTACCACTACCACTACCACTACCACTACCACTACCACTACCACTACCACTACCACTACCACTACCACTACCACTACCACTACCACTACCACTACCACTACCACTACCACTACCACTACCACTACCACTACCACTACCACTACCACTACCACTACCACTACCACTACCACTACCACTACCACTACCACTACCACTACCACTACCACTACCACTACCACTACCACTACCACTACCACTACCACTACCACTACCACTACCACTACCACTACCACTACCACTACCACTACCACTACCACTACCACTACCACTACCACTACCACTACCACTACCACTACCACTACCACTACCACTACCACTACCACTACCACTACCACTACCACTACCACTACCACTACCACTACCACTACCACTACCACTACCACTACCACTACCACTACCACTACCACTACCACTACCACTACCACTACCACTACCACTACCACTACCACTACCACTACCACTACCACTACCACTACCACTACCACTACCACTACCACTACCACTACCACTACCACTACCACTACCACTACCACTACCACTACCACTACCACTACCCACTACCACTACCACTACCACTACCACTACCACTACCACTACCACTACCACTACCACTACCACTACCACTACCACTACCACTACCACTACCACTACCACTACCACTACCACTACCACTACCACTACCACTACCACTACCACTACCACTACCACTACCACTACCACTACCACTACCACTACCACTACCACTACCACTACCACTACCACTACCACTACCACTACCACTACCACTACCACTACCACTACCACTACCACTACCACTACCACTACCACTACCACTACCACTACCACTACCACTACCACTACCACTACCACTACCACTACCACTACCACTACCACTACCACTACCACTACCACTACCACTACCACTACCACTACCACTACCACTACCACTACCACTACCACTACCACTACCACTACCACTACCACTACCACTACCACTACCACTACCACTACCACTACCACTACCACTACCACTACCACTACCACTACCACTACCACTACCACTACCACTACCACTACCACTACCACTACCACTACCACTACCACTACCACTACCACTACCACTACCACTACCACTACCACTACCACTACCACTACCACTACCACTACCACTACCACTACCACTACCACTACCACTACCACTACCACTACCACTACCACTACCACTACCACTACCACTACCACTACCACTACCACTACCACTACCACTACCACTACCACTACCACTACCACTACCACTACCACTACCACTACCACTACCACTACCACTACCACTACCACTACCACTACCACTACCACTACCACTACCACTACCACTACCACTACCACTACCACTACCACTACCACTACCACTACCACTACCACTACCACTACCACTACCACTACCACTACCACTACCACTACCACTACCACTACCACTACCACTACCACTACCACTACCACTACCACTACCACTACCACTACCACTACCACTACCACTACCACTACCACTACCACTACCACTACCACTACCACTACCACTACCACTACCACTACCACTACCACTACCACTACCACTACCACTACCACTACCACTACCACTACCACTACCACTACCACTACCACTACCACTACCACTACCACTACCACTACCACTACCACTACCACTACCACTACCACTACCACTACCACTACCACTACCACTACCACTACCACTACCACTACCACTACCACTACCACTACCACTACCACTACCACTACCACTACCACTACCACTACCACTACCACTACCACTACCACTACCACTACCACTACCACTACCACTACCACTACCACTACCACTACCACTACCACTACCACTACCACTACCACTACCACTACCACTACCACTACCACTACCACTACCACTACCACTACCACTACCACTACCACTACCACTACCACTACCACTACCACTACCACTACCACTACCACTACCACTACCACTACCACTACCACTACCACTACCACTACCACTACCACTACCACTACCACTACCACTACCACTACCACTACCACTACCACTACCACTACCACTACCACTACCACTACCACTACCACTACCACTACCACTACCACTACCACTACCACTACCACTACCACTACCACTACCACTACCACTACCACTACCACTACCACTACCACTACCACTACCACTACCACTACCACTACCACTACCACTACCACTACCACTACCACTACCACTACCACTACCACTACCACTACCACTACCACTACCACTACCACTACCACTACCACTACCACTACCACTACCACTACCACTACCACTACCACTACCACTACCACTACCACTACCACTACCACTACCACTACCACTACCACTACCACTACCACTACCACTACCACTACCACTACCACTACCACTACCACTACCACTACCACTACCACTACCACTACCACTACCACTACCACTACCACTACCACTACCACTACCACTACCACTACCACTACCACTACCACTACCACTACCACTACCACTACCACTACCACTACCACTACCACTACCACTACCACTACCACTACCACTACCACTACCACTACCACTACCACTACCACTACCACTACCACTACCACTACCACTACCACTACCACTACCACTACCACTACCACTACCACTACCACTACCACTACCACTACCACTACCACTACCACTACCACTACCACTACCACTACCACTACCACTACCACTACCACTACCACTACCACTACCACTACCACTACCACTACCACTACCACTACCACTACCACTACCACTACCACTACCACTACCACTACCACTACCACTACCACTACCACTACCACTACCACTACCACTACCACTACCACTACCACTACCACTACCACTACCACTACCACTACCACTACCACTACCACTACCACTACCACTACCACTACCACTACCACTACCACTACCACTACCACTACCACTACCACTACCACTACCACTACCACTACCACTACCACTACCACTACCACTACCACTACCACTACCACTACCACTACCACTACCACTACCACTACCACTACCACTACCACTACCACTACCACTACCACTACCACTACCACTACCACTACCACTACCACTACCACTACCACTACCACTACCACTACCACTACCACTACCACTACCACTACCACTACCACTACCACTACCACTACCACTACCACTACCACTACCACTACCACTACCACTACCACTACCACTACCACTACCACTACCACTACCACTACCACTACCACTACCACTACCACTACCACTACCACTACCACTACCACTACCACTACCACTACCACTACCACTACCACTACCACTACCACTACCACTACCACTACCACTACCACTACCACTACCACTACCACTACCACTACCACTACCACTACCACTACCACTACCACTACCACTACCACTACCACTACCACTACCACTACCACTACCACTACCACTACCACTACCACTACCACTACCACTACCACTACCACTACCACTACCACTACCACTACCACTACCACTACCACTACCACTACCACTACCACTACCACTACCACTACCACTACCACTACCACTACCACTACCACTACCACTACCACTACCACTACCACTACCACTACCACTACCACTACCACTACCACTACCACTACCACTACCACTACCACTACCACTACCACTACCACTACCACTACCACTACCACTACCACTACCACTACCACTACCACTACCACTACCACTACCACTACCACTACCACTACCACTACCACTACCACTACCACTACCACTACCACTACCACTACCACTACCACTACCACTACCACTACCACTACCACTACCACTACCACTACCACTACCACTACCACTACCACTACCACTACCACTACCACTACCACTACCACTACCACTACCACTACCACTACCACTACCACTACCACTACCACTACCACTACCACTACCACTACCACTACCACTACCACTACCACTACCACTACCACTACCACTACCACTACCACTACCACTACCACTACCACTACCACTACCACTACCACTACCACTACCACTACCACTACCACTACCACTACCACTACCACTACCACTACCACTACCACTACCACTACCACTACCACTACCACTACCACTACCACTACCACTACCACTACCACTACCACTACCACTACCACTACCACTACCACTACCACTACCACTACCACTACCACTACCACTACCACTACCACTACCACTACCACTACCACTACCACTACCACTACCACTACCACTACCACTACCACTACCACTACCACTACCACTACCACTACCACTACCACTACCACTACCACTACCACTACCACTACCACTACCACTACCACTACCACTACCACTACCACTACCACTACCACTACCACTACCACTACCACTACCACTACCACTACCACTACCACTACCACTACCACTACCACTACCACTACCACTACCACTACCACTACCACTACCACTACCACTACCACTACCACTACCACTACCACTACCACTACCACTACCACTACCACTACCACTACCACTACCACTACCACTACCACTACCACTACCACTACCACTACCACTACCACTACCACTACCACTACCACTACCACTACCACTACCACTACCACTACCACTACCACTACCACTACCACTACCACTACCACTACCACTACCACTACCACTACCACTACCACTACCACTACCACTACCACTACCACTACCACTACCACTACCACTACCACTACCACTACCACTACCACTACCACTACCACTACCACTACCACTACCACTACCACTACCACTACCACTACCACTACCACTACCACTACCACTACCACTACCACTACCACTACCACTACCACTACCACTACCACTACCACTACCACTACCACTACCACTACCACTACCACTACCACTACCACTACCACTACCACTACCACTACCACTACCACTACCACTACCACTACCACTACCACTACCACTACCACTACCACTACCACTACCACTACCACTACCACTACCACTACCACTACCACTACCACTACCACTACCACTACCACTACCACTACCACTACCACTACCACTACCACTACCACTACCACTACCACTACCACTACCACTACCACTACCACTACCACTACCACTACCACTACCACTACCACTACCACTACCACTACCACTACCACTACCACTACCACTACCACTACCACTACCACTACCACTACCACTACCACTACCACTACCACTACCACTACCACTACCACTACCACTACCACTACCACTACCACTACCACTACCACTACCACTACCACTACCACTACCACTACCACTACCACTACCACTACCACTACCACTACCACTACCACTACCACTACCACTACCACTACCACTACCACTACCACTACCACTACCACTACCACTACCACTACCACTACCACTACCACTACCACTACCACTACCACTACCACTACCACTACCACTACCACTACCACTACCACTACCACTACCACTACCACTACCACTACCACTACCACTACCACTACCACTACCACTACCACTACCACTACCACTACCACTACCACTACCACTACCACTACCACTACCACTACCACTACCACTACCACTACCACTACCACTACCACTACCACTACCACTACCACTACCACTACCACTACCACTACCACTACCACTACCACTACCACTACCACTACCACTACCACTACCACTACCACTACCACTACCACTACCACTACCACTACCACTACCACTACCACTACCACTACCACTACCACTACCACTACCACTACCACTACCACTACCACTACCACTACCACTACCACTACCACTACCACTACCACTACCACTACCACTACCACTACCACTACCACTACCACTACCACTACCACTACCACTACCACTACCACTACCACTACCACTACCACTACCACTACCACTACCACTACCACTACCACTACCACTACCACTACCACTACCACTACCACTACCACTACCACTACCACTACCACTACCACTACCACTACCACTACCACTACCACTACCACTACCACTACCACTACCACTACCACTACCACTACCACTACCACTACCACTACCACTACCACTACCACTACCACTACCACTACCACTACCACTACCACTACCACTACCACTACCACTACCACTACCACTACCACTACCACTACCACTACCACTACCACTACCACTACCACTACCACTACCACTACCACTACCACTACCACTACCACTACCACTACCACTACCACTACCACTACCACTACCACTACCACTACCACTACCACTACCACTACCACTACCACTACCACTACCACTACCACTACCACTACCACTACCACTACCACTACCACTACCACTACCACTACCACTACCACTACCACTACCACTACCACTACCACTACCACTACCACTACCACTACCACTACCACTACCACTACCACTACCACTACCACTACCACTACCACTACCACTACCACTACCACTACCACTACCACTACCACTACCACTACCACTACCACTACCACTACCACTACCACTACCACTACCACTACCACTACCACTACCACTACCACTACCACTACCACTACCACTACCACTACCACTACCACTACCACTACCACTACCACTACCACTACCACTACCACTACCACTACCACTACCACTACCACTACCACTACCACTACCACTACCACTACCACTACCACTACCACTACCACTACCACTACCACTACCACTACCACTACCACTACCACTACCACTACCACTACCACTACCACTACCACTACCACTACCACTACCACTACCACTACCACTACCACTACCACTACCACTACCACTACCACTACCACTACCACTACCACTACCACTACCACTACCACTACCACTACCACTACCACTACCACTACCACTACCACTACCACTACCACTACCACTACCACTACCACTACCACTACCACTACCACTACCACTACCACTACCACTACCACTACCACTACCACTACCACTACCACTACCACTACCACTACCACTACCACTACCACTACCACTACCACTACCACTACCACTACCACTACCACTACCACTACCACTACCACTACCACTACCACTACCACTACCACTACCACTACCACTACCACTACCACTACCACTACCACTACCACTACCACTACCACTACCACTACCACTACCACTACCACTACCACTACCACTACCACTACCACTACCACTACCACTACCACTACCACTACCACTACCACTACCACTACCACTACCACTACCACTACCACTACCACTACCACTACCACTACCACTACCACTACCACTACCACTACCACTACCACTACCACTACCACTACCACTACCACTACCACTACCACTACCACTACCACTACCACTACCACTACCACTACCACTACCACTACCACTACCACTACCACTACCACTACCACTACCACTACCACTACCACTACCACTACCACTACCACTACCACTACCACTACCACTACCACTACCACTACCACTACCACTACCACTACCACTACCACTACCACTACCACTACCACTACCACTACCACTACCACTACCACTACCACTACCACTACCACTACCACTACCACTACCACTACCACTACCACTACCACTACCACTACCACTACCACTACCACTACCACTACCACTACCACTACCACTACCACTACCACTACCACTACCACTACCACTACCACTACCACTACCACTACCACTACCACTACCACTACCACTACCACTACCACTACCACTACCACTACCACTACCACTACCACTACCACTACCACTACCACTACCACTACCACTACCACTACCACTACCACTACCACTACCACTACCACTACCACTACCACTACCACTACCACTACCACTACCACTACCACTACCACTACCACTACCACTACCACTACCACTACCACTACCACTACCACTACCACTACCACTACCACTACCACTACCACTACCACTACCACTACCACTACCACTACCACTACCACTACCACTACCACTACCACTACCACTACCACTACCACTACCACTACCACTACCACTACCACTACCACTACCACTACCACTACCACTACCACTACCACTACCACTACCACTACCACTACCACTACCACTACCACTACCACTACCACTACCACTACCACTACCACTACCACTACCACTACCACTACCACTACCACTACCACTACCACTACCACTACCACTACCACTACCACTACCACTACCACTACCACTACCACTACCACTACCACTACCACTACCACTACCACTACCACTACCACTACCACTACCACTACCACTACCACTACCACTACCACTACCACTACCACTACCACTACCACTACCACTACCACTACCACTACCACTACCACTACCACTACCACTACCACTACCACTACCACTACCACTACCACTACCACTACCACTACCACTACCACTACCACTACCACTACCACTACCACTACCACTACCACTACCACTACCACTACCACTACCACTACCACTACCACTACCACTACCACTACCACTACCACTACCACTACCACTACCACTACCACTACCACTACCAACCACTACCACTACCACTACCACTACCACTACCACTACCACTACCACTACCACTACCACTACCACTACCACTACCACTACCACTACCACTACCACTACCACTACCACTACCACTACCACTACCACTACCACTACCACTACCACTACCACTACCACT
The DNA here is from genome assembly GCA_023089585.1 of Melophagus ovinus. NCBI lineage: Eukaryota > Metazoa > Arthropoda > Insecta > Diptera > Hippoboscidae > Melophagus > Melophagus ovinus. The sequence continues at coordinate 75,658 of JAKKIB010000096.1, forward strand.
ACCACCACTACCACTACCACTACCACTACCACTACCACTACCACTACCACTACCACTACCACTACCACTACCACTACCACTACCACTACCACTACCACTACCACTACCACTACCACTACCACTACCACTACCACTACCACTACCACTACCACTACCACTACCACTACCACTACCACTACCACTACCACTACCACTACCACTACCACTACCACTACCACTACCACTACCACTACCACTACCACTACCACTACCACTACCACTACCACTACCACTACCACTACCACTACCACTACCACTACCACTACCACTACCACTACCACTACCACTACCACTACCACTACCACTACCACTACCACTACCACTACCACTACCACTACCACTACCACTACCACTACCACTACCACCACCACTACCACTACCACTACCACTACCACTACCACTACCACTACCACCACTACCACTACCACTACCACTACCACTACCACTACCACTACCACTACCACTACCACTACCACTACCACTACCACTACCACTACCACTACCACAACCACTACCACTACCACTCCACTACCACTACCACTACCACTACCACTACCACTACCACTACCACAACACTACCACTACCTCCAACCACTACCACTACCACAAACACAACCACAACCACTACCACAACCACTACCACTACCACATCCACTACCACTACCACTACCCAACCACTACCACTACCACTACCACAACCACTACCAATACACAACCACTACCACTACCACAACCACATACTACAACTATTACTACAACTACTATAACTAAATACAATTACAATTACAAATACTATTACTATTACTATTACTACTAACTACCACTAACTACAACTACATTACTATAACACTACTATTACTATTACTATTACAATTACTAAACTATTACTATTACTATACTATTACTATAACATTACTATTACTATTACTATACTATACTATTACTATTACTATTACTATTACTATTACCTATTACTATACTATTACTATTACTAATACTATTACTATTACTATTACTATTACTATACTATTACTATTACTATTACTATAACTAATACTACTACTATTACTATTACTATTACTATACTATTACTATTACTATTACTATTACTATTACTATTACTATTACTATTACTATTACTATTACTACTACTATTACTATTACTATTACTATTACTATTACTATTACTATTACTATTACTATTACTATTACTATTACTATTACTAAAACTATTAACTATTACTAATTACTATTACTAAAACAAATATAACTATTACTATTACTATACTATTACTATTACTATTACTATTACTATTAACTATTACTATTACTATTACTATTACTATTACTATTACTATTACTATTACTATTACTATACTATTACTATTACTATTACTATTACTATTACTATTACTAACTATTACTATTACTATTACATTACTATTACTATTACTATTACTATTACTATTACTATTACTATTACTATTACTATTACTATTACTAATACTATTACTATTACTATTACTATTACTACTATTACTATTACTATTACTATTACTATTACTATTACTATTACTATTACTATTACTATTACTATTACTATTACTATACTATTACTATTACTATTACTATTACTATTACTATTACTATTACTATTACTATTACTATTACTATTACTATTACTATTACTATTACTATTACTATTACTATTACTATACTATTACTATTACTATTACTATTACTATTACTATTACTATTACTATTACTATTACTATTACTATTACTATTACTATTACTATTACTATTACTATTACTATTACTATTACTATTACTATTACTATTACTATTACTATTACTATTACTATTACTATTACTATTACTATTACTATTACTATTACTATTACTATTACTATTACTATTACTATTACTATTACTATTACTATTACTATTACTATTACTATTACTATTACTATTACTATTACTATTACTATTACTATTACTATTACTATTACTATTACTATTACTATTACTATTACTATTAACTATTACTATTACTATTACTATTACTATTACTATTACTATTACTATTACTATTACTATTACTATTACTATTACTATTACTATTACTATTACTATTACTATTACTATTACTATTACTATTACTATTACTATTACTATTACTATTACTATTACTATTACTATTACTATTACTATTACTATTACTATTACTATTACTATTACTATTACTATTACTATTACTATTACTATTACTATTACTATTACTATTACTATTACTATTACTATTACTATTACTATTACTATTACTATTACTATTACTATTACTATTACTATTACTATTACTATTACTATTACTATTACTATTACTATTACTATTACTATTACTATTACTATTACTATTACTATTACTATTACTATTACTATTACTATTACTATTACTATTACTATTACTATTACTATTACTATTACTATTACTATTACTATTACTATTACTATTACTATTACTATTACTATTACTATTACTATTACTATTACTATTACTATTACTATTACTATTACTATTACTATTACTATTACTATTACTATTACTATTACTATTACTATTACTATTACTATTACTATTACTATTACTATTACTATTACTATTACTATTACTATTACTATTACTATTACTATTACTATTACTATTACTATTACTATTACTATTACTATTACTATTACTATTACTATTACTATTACTATTACTATTACTATTACTATTACTATTACTATTACTATTACTATTACTATTACTATTACTATTACTATTACTATTACTATTACTATTACTATTACTATTACTATTACTATTACTATTACTATTACTATTACTATTACTATTACTATTACTATTACTATTACTATTACTATTACTATTACTATTACTATTACTATTACTATTACTATTACTATTACTATTACTATTACTATTACTATTACTATTACTATTACTATTACTATTACTATTACTATTACTATTACTATTACTATTACTATTACTATTACTATTACTATTACTATTACTATTACTATTACTATTACTATTACTATTACTATTACTATTACTATTACTATTACTATTACTATTACTATTACTATTACTATTACTATTACTATTACTATTACTATTACTATTACTATTACTATTACTATTACTATTACTATTACTATTACTATTACTATTACTATTACTATTACTATTACTATTACTATTACTATTACTATTACTATTACTATTACTATTACTATTACTATTACTATTACTATTACTATTACTATTACTATTACTATTACTATTACTATTACTATTACTATTACTATTACTATTACTATTACTATTACTATTACTATTACTATTACTATTACTATTACTATTACTATTACTATTACTATTACTATTACTATTACTATTACTATTACTATTACTATTACTATTACTATTACTATTACTATTACTATTACTATTACTATTACTATTACTATTACTATTACTATTACTATTACTATTACTATTACTATTACTATTACTATTACTATTACTATTACTATTACTATTACTATTACTATTACTATTACTATTACTATTACTATTACTATTACTATTACTATTACTATTACTATTACTATTACTATTACTATTACTATTACTATTACTATTACTATTACTATTACTATTACTATTACTATTACTATTACTATTACTATTATATTACTATTACTATTACTATTACTATTACTATTACTATTACTATTACTATTACTATTACTATTACTATTACTATTACTATTACTATTACTATTACTATTACTATTACTATTACTATTACTATTACTATTACTATTACTATTACTATTACTATTACTATTACTATTACTATTACTATTACTATTACTATTACTATTACTATTACTATTACTATTACTATTACTATTACTATTACTATACTATTACTATTACTATTACTATTACTATTACTATTACTATTACTATTACTATTACTATTACTATTACTATTACTATTACTATTACTATTACTATTACTATTACTATTACTATTACTATTACTATTACTATTACTATTACTATTACTATTACTATTACTATTACTATTACTATTACTATTACTATTACTATTACTATTACTATTACTATTACTATTACTATTACTATTACTATTACTATTACTATTACTATTACTATTACTATTACTATTACTATTACTATTACTATTACTATTACTATTACTATTACTATTACTATTACTATTACTATTACTATTACTATTACTATTACTATTACTATTACTATTACTATTACTATTACTATTACTATTACTATTACTATTACTATTACTATTACTATTACTATTACTATTACTATTACTATTACTATTACTATTACTATTACTATTACTATTACTATTACTATTACTATTACTATTACTATTACTATTACTATTACTATTACTATTACTATTACTATTACTATTACTATTACTATTACTATTACTATTACTATTACTATTACTATTACTATTACTATTACTATTACTATTACTATTACTATTACTATTACTATTACTATTACTATTACTATTACTATTACTATTACTATTACTATTACTATTACTATTACTATTACTATTACTATTACTATTACTATTACTATTACTATTACTATTACTATTACTATTACTATTACTATTACTATTACTATTACTATTACTATTACTATTACTATTACTATTACTATTACTATTACTATTACTATTACTATTACTATTACTATTACTATTACTATTACTATTACTATTACTATTACTATTACTATTACTATTACTATTACTATTACTATTACTATTACTATTACTATTACTATTACTATTACTATTACTATTACTATTACTATTACTATTACTATTACTATTACTATTACTATTACTATTACTATTACTATTACTATTACTATTACTATTACTATTACTATTACTATTACTATTACTATTACTATTACTATTACTATTACTATTACTATTACTATTACTATTACTATTACTATTACTATTACTATTACTATTACTATTACTATTACTATTACTATTACTATTACTATTACTATTACTATTACTATTACTATTACTATTACTATTACTATTACTATTACTATTACTATTACTATTACTATTACTATTACTATTACTATTACTATTACTATTACTATTACTATTACTATTACTATTACTATTACTATTACTATTACTATTACTATTACTATTACTATTACTATTACTATTACTATTACTATTACTATTACTATTACTATTACTATTACTATTACTATTACTATTACTATTACTATTACTATTACTATTACTATTACTATTACTATTACTATTACTATTACTATTACTATTACTATTACTATTACTATTACTATTACTATTACTATTACTATTACTATTACTATTACTATTACTATTACTATTACTATTACTATTACTATTACTATTACTATTACTATTACTATTACTATTACTATTACTATTACTATTACTATTACTATTACTATTACTATTACTATTACTATTACTATTACTATTACTATTACTATTACTATTACTATTACTATTACTATTACTATTACTATTACTATTACTATTACTATTACTATTACTATTACTATTACTATTACTATTACTATTACTATTACTATTACTATTACTATTACTATTACTATTACTATTACTATTACTATTACTATTACTATTACTATTACTATTACTATTACTATTACTATTACTATTACTATTACTATTACTATTACTATTACTATTACTATTACTATTACTATTACTATTACTATTACTATTACTATTACTATTACTATTACTATTACTATTACTATTACTATTACTATTACTATTACTATTACTATTACTATTACTATTACTATTACTATTACTATTACTATTACTATTACTATTACTATTACTATTACTATTACTATTACTATTACTATTACTATTACTATTACTATTACTATTACTATTACTATTACTATTACTATTACTATTACTATTACTATTACTATTACTATTACTATTACTATTACTATTACTATTACTATTACTATTACTATTACTATTACTATTACTATTACTATTACTATTACTATTACTATTACTATTACTATTACTATTACTATTACTATTACTATTACTATTACTATTACTATTACTATTACTATTACTATTACTATTACTATTACTATTACTATTACTATTACTATTACTATTACTATTACTATTACTATTACTATTACTATTACTATTACTATTACTATTACTATTACTATTACTATTACTATTACTATTACTATTACTATTACTATTACTATTACTATTACTATTACTATTACTATTACTATTACTATTACTATTACTATTACTATTACTATTACTATTACTATTACTATTACTATTACTATTACTATTACTATTACTATTACTATTACTATTACTATTACTATTACTATTACTATTACTATTACTATTACTATTACTATTACTATTACTATTACTATTACTATTACTATTACTATTACTATTACTATTACTATTACTATTACTATTACTATTACTATTACTATTACTATTACTATTACTATTACTATTACTATTACTATTACTATTACTATTACTATTACTATTACTATTACTATTACTATTACTATTACTATTACTATTACTATTACTATTACTATTACTATTACTATTACTATTACTATTACTATTACTATTACTATTACTATTACTATTACTATTACTATTACTATTACTATTACTATTACTATTACTATTACTATTACTATTACTATTACTATTACTATTACTATTACTATTACTATTACTATTACTATTACTATTACTATTACTATTACTATTACTATTACTATTACTATTACTATTACTATTACTATTACTATTACTATTACTATTACTATTACTATTACTATTACTATTACTATTACTATTACTATTACTATTACTATTACTATTACTATTACTATTACTATTACTATTACTATTACTATTACTATTACTATTACTATTACTATTACTATTACTATTACTATTACTATTACTATTACTATTACTATTACTATTACTATTACTATTACTATTACTATTACTATTACTATTACTATTACTATTACTATTACTATTACTATTACTATTACTATTACTATTACTATTACTATTACTATTACTATTACTATTACTATTACTATTACTATTACTATTACTATTACTATTACTATTACTATTACTATTACTATTACTATTACTATTACTATTACTATTACTATTACTATTACTATTACTATTACTATTACTATTACTATTACTATTACTATTACTATTACTATTACTATTACTATTACTATTACTATTACTAACTATTACTATTACTATTACTATTACTATTACTATTACTATTACTATTACTATTACTATTACTATTACTATTACTATTACTATTACTATTACTATTACTATTACTATTACTATTACTATTACTATTACTATTACTATTACTATTACTATTACTATTACTATTACTATTACTATTACTATTACTATTACTATTACTATTACTATTACTATTACTATTACTATTACTATTACTATTACTATTACTATTACTATTACTATTACTATTACTATTACTATTACTATTACTATTACTATTACTATTACTATTACTATTACTATTACTATTACTATTACTATTACTATTACTATTACTATTACTATTACTATTACTATTACTATTACTATTACTATTACTATTACTATTACTATTACTATTACTATTACTATTACTATTACTATTACTATTACTATTACTATTACTATTACTATTACTATTACTATTACTATTACTATTACTATTACTATTACTATTACTATTACTATTACTATTACTATTACTATTACTATTACTATTACTATTACTATTACTATTACTATTACTATTACTATTACTATTACTATTACTATTACTATTACTATTACTATTACTATTACTATTACTATTACTATTACTATTACTATTACTATTACTATTACTATTACTATTACTATTACTATTACTATTACTATTACTATTACTATTACTATTACTATTACTATTACTATTACTATTACTATTACTATTACTATTACTATTACTATTACTATTACTATTACTATTACTATTACTATTACTATTACTATTACTATTACTATTACTATTACTATTACTATTACTATTACTATTACTATTACTATTACTATTACTATTACTATTACTATTACTATTACTATTACTATTACTATTACTATTACTATTACTATTACTATTACTATTACTATTACTATTACTATTACTATTACTATTACTATTACTATTACTATTACTATTACTATTACTATTACTATTACTATTACTATTACTAACTATTACTATTACTATTACTATTACTATTACTATTACTATTACTATTACTATTACTATTACTATTACTATTACTATTACTATTACTATTACTATTACTATTACTATTACTATTACTATTACTATTACTATTACTATTACTATTACTATTACTATTACTATTACTATTACTATTACTATTACTATTACTATTACTATTACTATTACTATTACTATTACTATTACTATTACTATTACTATTACTATTACTATTACTATTACTATTACTATTACTATTACTATTACTATTACTATTACTATTACTATTACTATTACTATTACTATTACTATTACTATTACTATTACTATTACTATTACTATTACTATTACTATTACTATTACTATTACTATTACTATTACTATTACTATTACTATTACTATTACTATTACTATTACTATTACTATTACTATTACTATTACTATTACTATTACTATTACTATTACTATTACTATTACTATTACTATTACTATTACTATTACTATTACTATTACTATTACTATTACTATTACTATTACTATTACTATTACTATTACTATTACTATTACTATTACTATTACTATTACTATTACTATTACTATTACTATTACTATTACTATTACTATTACTATTACTATTACTATTACTATTACTATTACTATTACTATTACTATTACTATTACTATTACTATTACTATTACTATTACTATTACTATTACTATTACTATTACTATTACTATTACTATTACTATTACTATTACTATTACTATTACTATTACTATTACTATTACTATTACTATTACTATTACTATTACTATTACTATTACTATTACTATTACTATTACTATTACTATTACTATTACTATTACTATTACTATTACTATTACTATTACTATTACTATTACTATTACTATTACTATTACTATTACTATTACTATTACTATTACTATTACTATTACTATTACTATTACTATTACTATTACTATTACTATTACTATTACTATTACTATTACTATTACTATTACTATTACTATTACTATTACTATTACTATTACTATTACTATTACTATTACTATTACTATTACTATTACTATTACTATTACTATTACTATTACTATTACTATTACTATTACTATTACTATTACTATTACTATTACTATTACTATTACTATTACTATTACTATTACTATTACTATTACTATTACTATTACTATTACTATTACTATTACTATTACTATTACTATTACTATTACTATTACTATTACTATTACTATTACTATTACTATTACTATTACTATTACTATTACTATTACTATTACTATTACTATTACTATTACTATTACTATTACTATTACTATTACTATTACTATTACTATTACTATTACTATTACTATTACTATTACTATTACTATTACTATTACTATTACTATTACTATTACTATTACTATTACTATTACTATTACTATTACTATTACTATTACTATTACTATTACTATTACTATTACTATTACTATTACTATTACTATTACTATTACTATTACTATTACTATTACTATTACTATTACTATTACTATTACTATTACTATTACTATTACTATTACTATTACTATTACTATTACTATTACTATTACTATTACTATTACTATTACTATTACTATTACTATTACTATTACTATTACTATTACTATTACTATTACTATTACTATTACTATTACTATTACTATTACTATTACTATTACTATTACTATTACTATTACTATTACTATTACTATTACTATTACTATTACTATTACTATTACTATTACTATTACTATTACTATTACTATTACTATTACTATTACTATTACTATTACTATTACTATTACTATTACTATTACTATTACTATTACTATTACTATTACTATTACTATTACTATTACTATTACTATTACTATTACTATTACTATTACTATTACTATTACTATTACTATTACTATTACTATTACTATTACTATTACTATTACTATTACTATTACTATTACTATTACTATTACTATTACTATTACTATTACTATTACTATTACTATTACTATTACTATTACTATTACTATTACTATTACTATTACTATTACTATTACTATTACTATTACTATTACTATTACTATTACTATTACTATTACTATTACTATTACTATTACTATTACTATTACTATTACTATTACTATTACTATTACTATTACTATTACTATTACTATTACTATTACTATTACTATTACTATTACTATTACTATTACTATTACTATTACTATTACTATTACTATTACTATTACTATTACTATTACTATTACTATTACTATTACTATTACTATTACTATTACTATTACTATTACTATTACTATTACTATTACTATTACTATTACTATTACTATTACTATTACTATTACTATTACTATTACTATTACTATTACTATTACTATTACTATTACTATTACTATTACTATTACTATTACTATTACTATTACTATTACTATTACTATTACTATTACTATTACTATTACTATTACTATTACTATTACTATTACTATTACTATTACTATTACTATTACTATTACTATTACTATTACTATTACTATTACTATTACTATTACTATTACTATTACTATTACTATTACTATTACTATTACTATTACTATTACTATTACTATTACTATTACTATTACTATTACTATTACTATTACTATTACTATTACTATTACTATTACTATTACTATTACTATTACTATTACTATTACTATTACTATTACTATTACTATTACTATTACTATTACTATTACTATTACTATTACTATTACTATTACTATTACTATTACTATTACTATTACTATTACTATTACTATTACTATTACTATTACTATTACTATTACTATTACTATTACTATTACTATTACTATTACTATTACTATTACTATTACTATTACTATTACTATTACTATTACTATTACTATTACTATTACTATTACTATTACTATTACTATTACTATTACTATTACTATTACTATTACTATTACTATTACTATTACTATTACTATTACTATTACTATTACTATTACTATTACTATTACTATTACTATTACTATTACTATTACTATTACTATTACTATTACTATTACTATTACTATTACTATTACTATTACTATTACTATTACTATTACTATTACTATTACTATTACTATTACTATTACTATTACTATTACTATTACTATTACTATTACTATTACTATTACTATTACTATTACTATTACTATTACTATTACTATTACTATTACTATTACTATTACTATTACTATTACTATTACTATTACTATTACTATTACTATTACTATTACTATTACTATTACTATTACTATTACTATTACTATTACTATTACTATTACTATTACTATTACTATTACTATTACTATTACTATTACTATTACTATTACTATTACTATTACTATTACTATTACTATTACTATTACTATTACTATTACTATTACTATTACTATTACTATTACTATTACTATTACTATTACTATTACTATTACTATTACTATTACTATTACTATTACTATTACTATTACTATTACTATTACTATTACTATTACTATTACTATTACTATTACTATTACTATTACTATTACTATTACTATTACTATTACTATTACTATTACTATTACTATTACTATTACTATTACTATTACTATTACTATTACTATTACTATTACTATTACTATTACTATTACTATTACTATTACTATTACTATTACTATTACTATTACTATTACTATTACTATTACTATTACTATTACTATTACTATTACTATTACTATTACTATTACTATTACTATTACTATTACTATTACTATTACTATTACTATTACTATTACTATTACTATTACTATTACTATTACTATTACTATTACTATTACTATTACTATTACTATTACTATTACTATTACTATTACTATTACTATTACTATTACTATTACTATTACTATTACTATTACTATTACTATTACTATTACTATTACTATTACTATTACTATTACTATTACTATTACTATTACTATTACTATTACTATTACTATTACTATTACTATTACTATTACTATTACTATTACTATTACTATTACTATTACTATTACTATTACTATTACTATTACTATTACTATTACTATTACTATTACTATTACTATTACTATTACTATTACTATTACTATTACTATTACTATTACTATTACTATTACTATTACTATTACTATTACTATTACTATTACTATTACTATTACTATTACTATTACTATTACTATTACTATTACTATTACTATTACTATTACTATTACTATTACTATTACTATTACTATTACTATTACTATTACTATTACTATTACTATTACTATTACTATTACTATTACTATTACTATTACTATTACTATTACTATTACTATTACTATTACTATTACTATTACTATTACTATTACTATTACTATTACTATTACTATTACTATTACTATTACTATTACTATTACTATTACTATTACTATTACTATTACTATTACTATTACTATTACTATTACTATTACTATTACTATTACTATTACTATTACTATTACTATTACTATTACTATTACTATTACTATTACTATTACTATTACTATTACTATTACTATTACTATTACTATTACTATTACTATTACTATTACTATTACTATTACTATTACTATTACTATTACTATTACTATTACTATTACTATTACTATTACTATTACTATTACTATTACTATTACTATTACTATTACTATTACTATTACTATTACTATTACTATTACTATTACTATTACTATTACTATTACTATTACTATTACTATTACTATTACTATTACTATTACTATTACTATTACTATTACTATTACTATTACTATTACTATTACTATTACTATTACTATTACTATTACTATTACTATTACTATTACTATTACTATTACTATTACTATTACTATTACTATTACTATTACTATTACTATTACTATTACTATTACTATTACTATTACTATTACTATTACTATTACTATTACTATTACTATTACTATTACTATTACTATTACTATTACTATTACTATTACTATTACTATTACTATTACTATTACTATTACTATTACTATTACTATTACTATTACTATTACTATTACTATTACTATTACTATTACTATTACTATTACTATTACTATTACTATTACTATTACTATTACTATTACTATTACTATTACTATTACTATTACTATTACTATTACTATTACTATTACTATTACTATTACTATTACTATTACTATTACTATTACTATTACTATTACTATTACTATTACTATTACTATTACTATTACTATTACTATTACTATTACTATTACTATTACTATTACTATTACTATTACTATTACTATTACTATTACTATTACTATTACTATTACTATTACTATTACTATTACTATTACTATTACTATTACTATTACTATTACTATTACTATTACTATTACTATTACTATTACTATTACTATTACTATTACTATTACTATTACTATTACTATTACTATTACTATTACTATTACTATTACTATTACTATTACTATTACTATTACTATTACTATTACTATTACTATTACTATTACTATTACTATTACTATTACTATTACTATTACTATTACTATTACTATTACTATTACTATTACTATTACTATTACTATTACTATTACTATTACTATTACTATTACTATTACTATTACTATTACTATTACTATTACTATTACTATTACTATTACTATTACTATTACTATTACTATTACTATTACTATTACTATTACTATTACTATTACTATTACTATTACTATTACTATTACTATTACTATTACTATTACTATTACTATTACTATTACTATTACTATTACTATTACTATTACTATTACTATTACTATTACTATTACTATTACTATTACTATTACTATTACTATTACTATTACTATTACTATTACTATTACTATTACTATTACTATTACTATTACTATTACTATTACTATTACTATTACTATTACTATTACTATTACTATTACTATTACTATTACTATTACTATTACTATTACTATTACTATTACTATTACTATTACTATTACTATTACTATTACTATTACTATTACTATTACTATTACTATTACTATTACTATTACTATTACTATTACTATTACTATTACTATTACTATTACTATTACTATTACTATTACTATTACTATTACTATTACTATTACTATTACTATTACTATTACTATTACTATTACTATTACTATTACTATTACTATTACTATTACTATTACTATTACTATTACTATTACTATTACTATTACTATTACTATTACTATTACTATTACTATTACTATTACTATTACTATTACTATTACTATTACTATTACTATTACTATTACTATTACTATTACTATTACTATTACTATTACTATTACTATTACTATTACTATTACTATTACTATTACTATTACTATTACTATTACTATTACTATTACTATTACTATTACTATTACTATTACTATTACTATTACTATTACTATTACTATTACTATTACTATTACTATTACTATTACTATTACTATTACTATTACTATTACTATTACTATTACTATTACTATTACTATTACTATTACTATTACTATTACTATTACTATTACTATTACTATTACTATTACTATTACTATTACTATTACTATTACTATTACTATTACTATTACTATTACTATTACTATTACTATTACTATTACTATTACTATTACTATTACTATTACTATTACTATTACTATTACTATTACTATTACTATTACTATTACTATTACTATTACTATTACTATTACTATTACTATTACTATTACTATTACTATTACTATTACTATTACTATTACTATTACTATTACTATTACTATTACTATTACTATTACTATTACTATTACTATTACTATTACTATTACTATTACTATTACTATTACTATTACTATTACTATTACTATTACTATTACTATTACTATTACTATTACTATTACTATTACTATTACTATTACTATTACTATTACTATTACTATTACTATTACTATTACTATTACTATTACTATTACTATTACTATTACTATTACTATTACTATTACTATTACTATTACTATTACTATTACTATTACTATTACTATTACTATTACTATTACTATTACTATTACTATTACTATTACTATTACTATTACTATTACTATTACTATTACTATTACTATTACTATTACTATTACTATTACTATTACTATTACTATTACTATTACTATTACTATTACTATTACTATTACTATTACTATTACTATTACTATTACTATTACTATTACTATTACTATTACTATTACTATTACTATTACTATTACTATTACTATTACTATTACTATTACTATTACTATTACTATTACTATTACTATTACTATTACTATTACTATTACTATTACTATTACTATTACTATTACTATTACTATTACTATTACTATTACTATTACTATTACTATTACTATTACTATTACTATTACTATTACTATTACTATTACTATTACTATTACTATTACTATTACTATTACTATTACTATTACTATTACTATTACTATTACTATTACTATTACTATTACTATTACTATTACTATTACTATTACTATTACTATTACTATTACTATTACTATTACTATTACTATTACTATTACTATTACTATTACTATTACTATTACTATTACTATTACTATTACTATTACTATTACTATTACTATTACTATTACTATTACTATTACTATTACTATTACTATTACTATTACTATTACTATTACTATTACTATTACTATTACTATTACTATTACTATTACTATTACTATTACTATTACTATTACTATTACTATTACTATTACTATTACTATTACTATTACTATTACTATTACTATTACTATTACTATTACTATTACTATTACTATTACTATTACTATTACTATTACTATTACTATTACTATTACTATTACTATTACTATTACTATTACTATTACTATTACTATTACTATTACTATTACTATTACTATTACTATTACTATTACTATTACTATTACTATTACTATTACTATTACTATTACTATTACTATTACTATTACTATTACTATTACTATTACTATTACTATTACTATTACTATTACTATTACTATTACTATTACTATTACTATTACTATTACTATTACTATTACTATTACTATTACTATTACTATTACTATTACTATTACTATTACTATTACTATTACTATTACTATTACTATTACTATTACTATTACTATTACTATTACTATTACTATTACTATTACTATTACTATTACTATTACTATTACTATTACTATTACTATTACTATTACTATTACTATTACTATTACTATTACTATTACTATTACTATTACTATTACTATTACTATTACTATTACTATTACTATTACTATTACTATTACTATTACTATTACTATTACTATTACTATTACTATTACTATTACTATTACTATTACTATTACTATTACTATTACTATTACTATTACTATTACTATTACTATTACTATTACTATTACTATTACTATTACTATTACTATTACTATTACTATTACTATTACTATTACTATTACTATTACTATTACTATTACTATTACTATTACTATTACTATTACTATTACTATTACTATTACTATTACTATTACTATTACTATTACTATTACTATTACTATTACTATTACTATTACTATTACTATTACTATTACTATTACTATTACTATTACTATTACTATTACTATTACTATTACTATTACTATTACTATTACTATTACTATTACTATTACTATTACTATTACTATTACTATTACTATTACTATTACTATTACTATTACTATTACTATTACTATTACTATTACTATTACTATTACTATTACTATTACTATTACTATTACTATTACTATTACTATTACTATTACTATTACTATTACTATTACTATTACTATTACTATTACTATTACTATTACTATTACTATTACTATTACTATTACTATTACTATTACTATTACTATTACTATTACTATTACTATTACTATTACTATTACTATTACTATTACTATTACTATTACTATTACTATTACTATTACTATTACTATTACTATTACTATTACTATTACTATTACTATTACTATTACTATTACTATTACTATTACTATTACTATTACTATTACTATTACTATTACTATTACTATTACTATTACTATTACTATTACTATTACTATTACTATTACTATTACTATTACTATTACTATTACTATTACTATTACTATTACTATTACTATTACTATTACTATTACTATTACTATTACTATTACTATTACTATTACTATTACTATTACTATTACTATTACTATTACTATTACTATTACTATTACTATTACTATTACTATTACTATTACTATTACTATTACTATTACTATTACTATTACTATTACTATTACTATTACTATTACTATTACTATTACTATTACTATTACTATTACTATTACTATTACTATTACTATTACTATTACTATTACTATTACTATTACTATTACTATTACTATTACTATTACTATTACTATTACTATTACTATTACTATTACTATTACTATTACTATTACTATTACTATTACTATTACTATTACTATTACTATTACTATTACTATTACTATTACTATTACTATTACTATTACTATTACTATTACTATTACTATTACTATTACTATTACTATTACTATTACTATTACTATTACTATTACTATTACTATTACTATTACTATTACTATTACTATTACTATTACTATTACTATTACTATTACTATTACTATTACTATTACTATTACTATTACTATTACTATTACTATTACTATTACTATTACTATTACTATTACTATTACTATTACTATTACTATTACTATTACTATTACTATTACTATTACTATTACTATTACTATTACTATTACTATTACTATTACTATTACTATTACTATTACTATTACTATTACTATTACTATTACTATTACTATTACTATTACTATTACTATTACTATTACTATTACTATTACTATTACTATTACTATTACTATTACTATTACTATTACTATTACTATTACTATTACTATTACTATTACTATTACTATTACTATTACTATTACTATTACTATTACTATTACTATTACTATTACTATTACTATTACTATTACTATTACTATTACTATTACTATTACTATTACTATTACTATTACTATTACTATTACTATTACTATTACTATTACTATTACTATTACTATTACTATTACTATTACTATTACTATTACTATTACTATTACTATTACTATTACTATTACTATTACTATTACTATTACTATTACTATTACTATTACTATTACTATTACTATTACTATTACTATTACTATTACTATTACTATTACTATTACTATTACTATTACTATTACTATTACTATTACTATTACTATTACTATTACTATTACTATTACTATTACTATTACTATTACTATTACTATTACTATTACTATTACTATTACTATTACTATTACTATTACTATTACTATTACTATTACTATTACTATTACTATTACTATTACTATTACTATTACTATTACTATTACTATTACTATTACTATTACTATTACTATTACTATTACTATTACTATTACTATTACTATTACTATTACTATTACTATTACTATTACTATTACTATTACTATTACTATTACTATTACTATTACTATTACTATTACTATTACTATTACTATTACTATTACTATTACTATTACTATTACTATTACTATTACTATTACTATTACTATTACTATTACTATTACTATTACTATTACTATTACTATTACTATTACTATTACTATTACTATTACTATTACTATTACTATTACTATTACTATTACTATTACTATTACTATTACTATTACTATTACTATTACTATTACTATTACTATTACTATTACTATTACTATTACTATTACTATTACTATTACTATTACTATTACTATTACTATTACTATTACTATTACTATTACTATTACTATTACTATTACTATTACTATTACTATTACTATTACTATTACTATTACTATTACTATTACTATTACTATTACTATTACTATTACTATTACTATTACTATTACTATTACTATTACTATTACTATTACTATTACTATTACTATTACTATTACTATTACTATTACTATTACTATTACTATTACTATTACTATTACTATTACTATTACTATTACTATTACTATTACTATTACTATTACTATTACTATTACTATTACTATTACTATTACTATTACTATTACTATTACTATTACTATTACTATTACTATTACTATTACTATTACTATTACTATTACTATTACTATTACTATTACTATTACTATTACTATTACTATTACTATTACTATTACTATTACTATTACTATTACTATTACTATTACTATTACTATTACTATTACTATTACTATTACTATTACTATTACTATTACTATTACTATTACTATTACTATTACTATTACTATTACTATTACTATTACTATTACTATTACTATTACTATTACTATTACTATTACTATTACTATTACTATTACTATTACTATTACTATTACTATTACTATTACTATTACTATTACTATTACTATTACTATTACTATTACTATTACTATTACTATTACTATTACTATTACTATTACTATTACTATTACTATTACTATTACTATTACTATTACTATTACTATTACTATTACTATTACTATTACTATTACTATTACTATTACTATTACTATTACTATTACTATTACTATTACTATTACTATTACTATTACTATTACTATTACTATTACTATTACTATTACTATTACTATTACTATTACTATTACTATTACTATTACTATTACTATTACTATTACTATTACTATTACTATTACTATTACTATTACTATTACTATTACTATTACTATTACTATTACTATTACTATTACTATTACTATTACTATTACTATTACTATTACTATTACTATTACTATTACTATTACTATTACTATTACTATTACTATTACTATTACTATTACTATTACTATTACTATTACTATTACTATTACTATTACTATTACTATTACTATTACTATTACTATTACTATTACTATTACTATTACTATTACTATTACTATTACTATTACTATTACTATTACTATTACTATTACTATTACTATTACTATTACTATTACTATTACTATTACTATTACTATTACTATTACTATTACTATTACTATTACTATTACTATTACTATTACTATTACTAATTACTATTACTATTACTATTACTATTACTATTACTATTACTATTACTATTACTATTACTATTACTATTACTATTACTATTACTATTACTATTACTATTACTATTACTATTACTATTACTATTACTATTACTATTACTATTACTATTACTATTACTATTACTATTACTATTACTATTACTATTACTATTACTATTACTATTACTATTACTATTACTATTACTATTACTATTACTATTACTATTACTATTACTATTACTATTACTATTACTATTACTATTACTATTACTATTACTATTACTATTACTATTACTATTACTATTACTATTACTATTACTATTACTATTACTATTACTATTACTATTACTATTACTATTACTATTACTATTACTATTACTATTACTATTACTATTACTATTACTATTACTATTACTATTACTATTACTATTACTATTACTATTACTATTACTATTACTATTACTATTACTATTACTATTACTATTACTATTACTATTACTATTACTATTACTATTACTATTACTATTACTATTACTATTACTATTACTATTACTATTACTATTACTATTACTATTACTATTACTATTACTATTACTATTACTATTACTATTACTATTACTATTACTATTACTATTACTATTACTATTACTATTACTATTACTATTACTATTACTATTACTATTACTATTACTATTACTATTACTATTACTATTACTATTACTATTACTATTACTATTACTATTACTATTACTATTACTATTACTATTACTATTACTATTACTATTACTATTACTATTACTATTACTATTACTATTACTATTACTATTACTATTACTATTACTATTACTATTACTATTACTATTACTATTACTATTACTATTACTATTACTATTACTATTACTATTACTATTACTATTACTATTACTATTACTATTACTATTACTATTACTATTACTATTACTATTACTATTACTATTACTATTACTATTACTATTACTATTACTATTACTATTACTATTACTATTACTATTACTATTACTATTACTATTACTATTACTATTACTATTACTATTACTATTACTATTACTATTACTATTACTATTACTATTACTATTACTATTACTATTACTATTACTATTACTATTACTATTACTATTACTATTACTATTACTATTACTATTACTATTACTATTACTATTACTATTACTATTACTATTACTATTACTATTACTATTACTATTACTATTACTATTACTATTACTATTACTATTACTATTACTATTACTATTACTATTACTATTACTATTACTATTACTATTACTATTACTATTACTATTACTATTACTATTACTATTACTATTACTATTACTATTACTATTACTATTACTATTACTATTACTATTACTATTACTATTACTATTACTATTACTATTACTATTACTATTACTATTACTATTACTATTACTATTACTATTACTATTACTATTACTATTACTATTACTATTACTATTACTATTACTATTACTATTACTATTACTATTACTATTACTATTACTATTACTATTACTATTACTATTACTATTACTATTACTATTACTATTACTATTACTATTACTATTACTATTACTATTACTATTACTATTACTATTACTATTACTATTACTATTACTATTACTATTACTATTACTATTACTATTACTATTACTATTACTATTACTATTACTATTACTATTACTATTACTATTACTATTACTATTACTATTACTATTACTATTACTATTACTATTACTATTACTATTACTATTACTATTACTATTACTATTACTATTACTATTACTATTACTATTACTATTACTATTACTATTACTATTACTATTACTATTACTATTACTATTACTATTACTATTACTATTACTATTACTATTACTATTACTATTACTATTACTATTACTATTACTATTACTATTACTATTACTATTACTATTACTATTACTATTACTATTACTATTACTATTACTATTACTATTACTATTACTATTACTATTACTATTACTATTACTATTACTATTACTATTACTATTACTATTACTATTACTATTACTATTACTATTACTATTACTATTACTATTACTATTACTATTACTATTACTATTACTATTACTATTACTATTACTATTACTATTACTATTACTATTACTATTACTATTACTATTACTATTACTATTACTATTACTATTACTATTACTATTACTATTACTATTACTATTACTATTACTATTACTATTACTATTACTATTACTATTACTATTACTATTACTATTACTATTACTATTACTATTACTATTACTATTACTATTACTATTACTATTACTATTACTATTACTATTACTATTACTATTACTATTACTATTACTATTACTATTACTATTACTATTACTATTACTATTACTATTACTATTACTATTACTATTACTATTACTATTACTATTACTATTACTATTACTATTACTATTACTATTACTATTACTATTACTATTACTATTACTATTACTATTACTATTACTATTACTATTACTATTACTATTACTATTACTATTACTATTACTATTACTATTACTATTACTATTACTATTACTATTACTATTACTATTACTATTACTATTACTATTACTATTACTATTACTATTACTATTACTATTACTATTACTATTACTATTACTATTACTATTACTATTACTATTACTATTACTATTACTATTACTATTACTATTACTATTACTATTACTATTACTATTACTATTACTATTACTATTACTATTACTATTACTATTACTATTACTATTACTATTACTATTACTATTACTATTACTATTACTATTACTATTACTATTACTATTACTATTACTATTACTATTACTATTACTATTACTATTACTATTACTATTACTATTACTATTACTATTACTATTACTATTACTATTACTATTACTATTACTATTACTATTACTATTACTATTACTATTACTATTACTATTACTATTACTATTACTATTACTATTACTATTACTATTACTATTACTATTACTATTACTATTACTATTACTATTACTATTACTATTACTATTACTATTACTATTACTATTACTATTACTATTACTATTACTATTACTATTACTATTACTATTACTATTACTATTACTATTACTATTACTATTACTATTACTATTACTATTACTATTACTATTACTATTACTATTACTATTACTATTACTATTACTATTACTATTACTATTACTATTACTATTACTATTACTATTACTATTACTATTACTATTACTATTACTATTACTATTAACTATTACTATTACTATTACTATTACTATTACTATTACTATTACTATTACTATTACTATTACTATTACTATTACTATTACTATTACTATTACTATTACTATTACTATTACTATTACTATTACTATTACTATTACTATTACTATTACTATTACTATTACTATTACTATTACTATTACTATTACTATTACTATTACTATTACTATTACTATTACTATTACTATTACTATTACTATTACTATTACTATTACTATTACTATTACTATTACTATTACTATTACTATTACTATTACTATTACTATTACTATTACTATTACTATTACTATTACTATTACTATTACTATTACTATTACTATTACTATTACTATTACTATTACTATTACTATTACTATTACTATTACTATTACTATTACTATTACTATTACTATTACTATTACTATTACTATTACTATTACTATTACTATTACTATTACTATTACTATTACTATTACTATTACTATTACTATTACTATTACTATTACTATTACTATTACTATTACTATTACTATTACTATTACTATTACTATTACTATTACTATTACTATTACTATTACTATTACTATTACTATTACTATTACTATTACTATTACTATTACTATTACTATTACTATTACTATTACTATTACTATTACTATTACTATTACTATTACTATTACTATTACTATTACTATTACTATTACTATTACTATTACTATTACTATTACTATTACTATTACTATTACTATTACTATTACTATTACTATTACTATTACTATTACTATTACTATTACTATTACTATTACTATTACTATTACTATTACTATTACTATTACTATTACTATTACTATTACTATTACTATTACTATTACTATTACTATTACTATTACTATTACTATTACTATTACTATTACTATTACTATTACTATTACTATTACTATTACTATTACTATTACTATTACTATTACTATTACTATTACTATTACTATTACTATTACTATTACTATTACTATTACTATTACTATTACTATTACTATTACTATTACTATTACTATTACTATTACTATTACTATTACTATTACTATTACTATTACTATTACTATTACTATTACTATTACTATTACTATTACTATTACTATTACTATTACTATTACTATTACTATTACTATTACTATTACTATTACTATTACTATTACTATTACTATTACTATTACTATTACTATTACTATTACTATTACTATTACTATTACTATTACTATTACTATTACTATTACTATTACTATTACTATTACTATTACTATTACTATTACTATTACTATTACTATTACTATTACTATTACTATTACTATTACTATTACTATTACTATTACTATTACTATTACTATTACTATTACTATTACTATTACTATTACTATTACTATTACTATTACTATTACTATTACTATTACTATTACTATTACTATTACTATTACTATTACTATTACTATTACTATTACTATTACTATTACTATTACTATTACTATTACTATTACTATTACTATTACTATTACTATTACTATTACTATTACTATTACTATTACTATTACTATTACTATTACTATTACTATTACTATTACTATTACTATTACTATTACTATTACTATTACTATTACTATTACTATTACTATTACTATTACTATTACTATTACTATTACTATTACTATTACTATTACTATTACTATTACTATTACTATTACTATTACTATTACTATTACTATTACTATTACTATTACTATTACTATTACTATTACTATTACTATTACTATTACTATTACTATTACTATTACTATTACTATTACTATTACTATTACTATTACTATTACTATTACTATTACTATTACTATTACTATTACTATTACTATTACTATTACTATTACTATTACTATTACTATTACTATTACTATTACTATTACTATTACTATTACTATTACTATTACTATTACTATTACTATTACTATTACTATTACTATTACTATTACTATTACTATTACTATTACTATTACTATTACTATTACTATTACTATTACTATTACTATTACTATTACTATTACTATTACTATTACTATTACTATTACTATTACTATTACTATTACTATTACTATTACTATTACTATTACTATTACTATTACTATTACTATTACTATTACTATTACTATTACTATTACTATTACTATTACTATTACTATTACTATTACTATTACTATTACTATTACTATTACTATTACTATTACTATTACTATTACTATTACTATTACTATTACTATTACTATTACTATTACTATTACTATTACTATTACTATTACTATTACTATTACTATTACTATTACTATTACTATTACTATTACTATTACTATTACTATTACTATTACTATTACTATTACTATTACTATTACTATTACTATTACTATTACTATTACTATTACTATTACTATTACTATTACTATTACTATTACTATTACTATTACTACTATTACTATTACTATTACTATTACTATTACTATTACTATTACTATTACTATTACTATTACTATTACTATTACTATTACTATTACTATTACTATTACTATTACTATTACTATTACTATTACTATTACTATTACTATTACTATTACTATTACTATTACTATTACTATTACTATTACTATTACTATTACTATTACTATTACTATTACTATTACTATTACTATTACTATTACTATTACTATTACTATTACTATTACTATTACTATTACTATTACTATTACTATTACTATTACTATTACTATTACTATTACTATTACTATTACTATTACTATTACTATTACTATTACTATTACTATTACTATTACTATTACTATTACTATTACTATTACTATTACTATTACTATTACTATTACTATTACTATTACTATTACTATTACTATTACTATTACTATTACTATTACTATTACTATTACTATTACTATTACTATTACTATTACTATTACTATTACTATTACTATTACTATACTATTACTATTACTATTACTATTACTATTACTATTACTATTACTATTACTATTACTATTACTATTACTATTACTATTACTATTACTATTACTATTACTATTACTATTACTATTACTATTACTATTACTATTACTATTACTATTACTATTACTATTACTATTACTATTACTATTACTATTACTATTACTATTACTATTACTATTACTATTACTATTACTATTACTATACTATTACTATTACTATTACTATTACTATTACTATTACTATTACTATTACTATTACTATTACTATTACTATTACTATTACTATTACTATTACTATTACTATTACTATTACTATTACTATTACTATTACTATTACTATTACTATTACTATTACTATTACTATTACTATTACTATTACTATTACTATTACTATTACTATTACTATTACTATTACTATTACTATTACTATTACTATTACTATTACTATTACTATTACTATTACTATTACTATTACTATTACTATTACTATTACTATTACTATTACTATTACTATTACTATTACTATTACTATTACTATTACTATTACTATTACTATTACTATTACTATTACTATTACTATTACTATTACTATTACTATTACTATTACTATTACTATTACTATTACTATTACTATTACTATTACTATTACTATTACTATTACTATTACTATTACTATTACTATTACTATTACTATTACTATTACTATTACTATTACTATTACTATTACTATTACTATTACTATTACTATTACTATTACTATTACTATTACTATTACTATTACTATTACTATTACTATTACTATTACTATTACTATTACTATTACTATTACTATTACTATTACTATTACTATTACTATTACTATTACTATTACTATTACTATTACTATTACTATTACTATTACTATTACTATTACTATTACTATTACTATTACTATTACTATTACTATTACTATTACTATTACTATTACTAATACTATTACTATTACTATTACTATTACTATTACTATTACTATTACTATTACTATTACTATTACTATTACTATTACTATTACTATTACTATTACTATTACTATTACTATTACTATTACTATTACTATTACTATTACTATTACTATTACTATTACTATTACTATTACTATTACTATTACTATTACTATTACTATTACTATTACTATTACTATTACTATTACTATTACTATTACTATTACTATTACTATTACTATTACTATTACTATTACTATTACTATTACTATTACTATTACTATTACTATTACTATTACTATTACTATTACTATTACTATTACTATTACTATTACTATTACTATTACTATTACTATTACTATTACTATTACTATTACTATTACTATTACTATTACTATTACTATTACTATTACTATTACTATTACTATTACTATTACTATTACTATTACTATACTATTACTATTACTATTACTATTACTATTACTATTACTATTACTATTACTATTACTATTACTATTACTATTACTATTACTATTATATACTATTACTATTACTATTACTATTACTATTACTATTACTATTACTATTACTATTACTATTACTATTACTATTACTATTACTATTACTATTACTATTACTATTACTATTACTATTACTATTACTATTACTATTACTATTACTATTACTATTACTATTACTATTACTATTACTATTACTATTACTATTACTATTACTATTACTATTACTATTACTATTACTATTACTATTACTATTACTATTACTATTACTATTACTATACTATTACTATTACTATTACTATTACTATTACTATTACTATTACTATTACTATTACTATTACTATTACTATTACTATTACTATTACTATTACTATTACTATTACTATTACTATTACTATTACTATTACTATTACTATTACTATTACTATTACTAATATATTTACTATTACTATTACTATTACTATTACTATTACTATTACTATTACTATTACTATTACTATTACTATTACTATTACTATTACTATTACTATTACTATTACTATTACTATTACTATTACTATTACTATTACTATTACTATTACTATTACTATTACTATTACTATTACTATTACTATACTATTACTATTACTATTACTATTACTATTACTATTACTATTACTATTACTATTACTATTACTATTACTATTACTATTACTATTACTATTACTATTACTATTACTATTACTATTACTATTACTATTACTATTACTATTACTATTACTATTACTATTACTATTACTATTACTATTACTATACTATTACTATTACTATTACTATTACTATTACTATACTATTACTATTACTATTACTATTACTATTACTATTACTATTACTATTACTATTACTATTACTATTACTATTACTATTACTATTACTATTACTATTACTATTACTATTACTATTACTATTACTATTACTATTACTATTACTATTACTATTACTATTACTATTACTATTACTATTACTATTACTATTACTATTACTATTACTATTACTATTACTATTACTATTACTATTACTATTACTATTACTATTACTATTACTATTACTATTACTATTACTATTACTATTACTATTACTATTACTATTACTATTACTATTACTATTACTATTACTATTACTATTACTATTACTATTACTATTACTATTACTATTAATTACTATTACTATTACTATTACTATTACTATTACTATTACTATTACTATACTATTACTATTACTATTACTATTACTATTACTATTACTATTACTATTACTATTACTATTACTATTACTATTACTATTACTATTACTATTACTATTACTATTACTATTACTATTACTATTACTATTACTATTACTATTACTATTACTATTACTATTACTATTACTATTACTATTACTATTACTATTACTATTACTATTACTATTACTATTACTATTACTATTACTATTACTATTACTATTACTATTACTATTACTATTACTATTACTATACTATTACTATTACTATTACTATTACTATTACTATTACTATTACTATTACTATTACTATTACTATTACTATTACTATTACTATTACTATTACTATTACTATTACTATTACTTACTATTATTACTATTACTATTACTATTATACTATTATTATATTACTATTACTATTACTATTACTATTACTATTACTATTACTATTACTATTACTATTACTATTACTATTACTATTACTATTACTATTACTATTACTATTACTATTACTATTACTATTACTATTACTATTACTATTACTATTACTATTACTATTACTATTACTATTACTATTACTATTACTATTACTATTACTATTACTATTACTATTACTATTACTATTACTATTACTATTACTATTACTATTACTATTACTATTACTATTACA
The DNA here is from genome assembly GCA_023089585.1 of Melophagus ovinus. NCBI lineage: Eukaryota > Metazoa > Arthropoda > Insecta > Diptera > Hippoboscidae > Melophagus > Melophagus ovinus. The sequence continues at coordinate 106,604 of JAKKIB010000096.1, forward strand.
TTACTATTACTATTACTATTACTATTACTATTACTATTACTATTACTATTACTATTACTATTACTATTACTATTACTATTACTATTACTATTACTATTACTATTACTATTACTATTACTATTACTATTACTATTACTATTACTATTACTATTACTATTACTATTACTATTACTATTACTATTACTATTACTATTACTATTACTATTACTATTACTATTACTATTACTATTACTATTACTATTACTATTACTATTACTATTACTATTACTATTACTATTACTATTACTATTACTATTACTATTACTATTACTATTACTATTACTATTACTATTACTATTACTATTACTATTACTATTACTATTACTATTACTATTACTATTACTATTACTATTACTATTACTATTACTATTACTATTACTATTACTATTACTATTACTATTACTATTACTATTACTATTACTATTACTATTACTATTACTATTACTATTACTATTACTATTACTATTACTATTACTATTACTATTACTATTACTATTACTATTACTATTACTATTACTATTACTATTACTATTACTATTACTATTACTATTACTATTACTATTACTATTACTATTACTATTACTATTACTATTACTATTACTATTACTATTACTATTACTATTACTATTACTATTACTATTACTATTACTATTACTATTACTATTACTATTACTATTACTATTACTATTACTATTACTATTACTATTACTATTACTATTACTATTACTATTACTATTACTATTACTATTACTATTACTATTACTATTACTATACTATTACTATTACTATTACTATTACTATTACTATTACTATTACTATTACTATTACTATTACTATTACTATTACTATTACTATTACTATTACTATTACTATTACTATTACTATTACTATTACTATTACTATTACTATTACTATTACTATTACTATTACTATTACTATTACTATTACTATTACTATTACTATTACTATTACTATTACTATTACTATTACTATTACTATTACTATTACTAATACTAATTACTATTACTATTACTATTACTACTACTATTACTATTACTATTACTATTACTATTACTATTACTATTACTATTACTATTACTATTACTATTACTATTACTATTACTATTAACTATTACTATTACTATTACATTACTATTACTATTACTATTACTATTACTATTACTATTACTATTACTATTACTATTACTATTACTATTACTATTACTATTACTATTACTATTACTATTACTATTACTATTACTATTACTATTACTATTACTATTACTATTACTATTACTATTACTATTACTATTACTATTACTATTACTATTACTATTACTATTACTATTACTATTACTATTACTATTACTATTACTATTACTATTACTATTACAATTACTATTACTATTACTATTACTATTACTATTACTATTACTATTACTATTACTATTACTATTACTATTACTATTACTATTACTATTACTATTACTATTACTATTATTATTACTATTACTATTACTATTACTATTACTATTACTATTACTATTACTATTACTATTACTATTACTATTACTATTACTATTACTATTACTATTACTATTACTATTACTATTACTATTACTATTACTATTACTATTACTATTAATATTACTATTACTATTACTATTACTATTACTATTACTATTACTATTACTATTACTATTACTATTACTATTACTATTACTATTACTATTACAATTACTATTACTATTACTATTACTATTACTATTACTATTACTATTACTATTACTATTACTATTACTATTACTATTACTATTACTATTACTATTACTATTACTATTACTATTACTATTACTATTACTATTACTATTACTATTACTATTACTATTACTATTACTATTACTATTACTATTACTATTACTATTACTATTACTATTACTATTACTATTACTATTACTATTACTATTACTATTACTATTACTATTACTATTACTATTACTATTACTATTACTATTACTATTACTATTACTATTACTATTACTATTACTATAACTATTACTATTACTATTACTATTACTATTACTATTACTATTACTATTACTATTACTATTACTATTACTATTACTATTACTATTACTATTACTATTACTATTACTATTACTATTACTATTACTATTACTATTACTATTACTATAACTATTACTATTACTATTACTATTACTATTACTATTACTATTACTATTACTATTACTATTACTATTACTATTACTATTACTATTACTATTACTATTACTATTACTATTACTATTACTATTACTATTACTATTACTATTACTATTACTATTACTATTACTATTACTATTACTATTACTATTACTATTACTATTACTATTACTATTACTATTACTATTACTATTACTATTACTATTACTATTACTATTACTATTACTATTACTATTACTATTACTATTACTATTACTATAACTATTACTATTACTATTACAATTACTATTACTATTACTATTACTATTACAATTACTAATTTTACTATACTATTACTATTACTATTACTATTACTAATTACTATTACTATTACTATTACTATTACTATACTATTACTATTACTATTACTATTACTATTACTATACTATTACTATTCATTATTACTATTAATATTACTATTACTATTACTATTACTATTACTATTACTATAACTATTACTATTACTATTACTATTACTATTACTATTACTATTACTATTACTATTACTATTACTATTACTATTACTATTACTATTACTATTACTATTACTATTACTATTACTATTACTATTACTATTACTATTCTATTACTATTACTATTACTATTACTATTACTATTACTATTACTATTACTATTACTATTACTATTACTATTACTATTACTATTACTATTACTATTACTATTACTATTACTATTACTATTACTATTACTATTACTATTACAATTACAATTACTATTACTATTACTATTACTATTACTATTACTATTACTATTACTAGTACTATTACTATTACTATTACTATTACTATTACTATTACTATTACTATTACTATTACTATTACTATTACTATTACTATTACAATTACTATTACAATTACAATTACTATTACTATTACTATTACTATTACTATTACTATTACTATTAATATTACTATTACTATTACTATTACTATTACTATTACTATTACTATTACTATTACTATTACTATTACTATTACAATTACTATTACTATTACTATTACTATTACTATTACTATTACTATTACTATTACTATTACTATTACTATTACTATTACTATTACTATTACTATTACTATTAC